>APFE031439465.1:47999-72120 GCA_000404065.3 Pinus taeda
CTGAATTAAACTATTCTATTATGTACATGAAGCCAAAATAATTTTACATTCAAGTTGACAGAGGGATCCATTTGCCAGAGATAATGGCAGAGTGGATCAACCAGGTGTAGCCAGGAGAAAGACTGCCTGTTGCATGTGTTTGAGACCCAAAAAATTCCCACGTAGGGGAGAACCTAACCGACATTCTTGCCAGCCACCAAAACAGAGGACCAGACCCATATGACCCAAAAAAATTCCCACGCAGGGGAGAGCCAAACTGACATTCTTGCCCAGCCCCAGAACAGAGGACCGAACCCCAAAATAACCAACTCTTCTGCTCAGCATTGGCAGGATACCTCTGAGACAGAATGACATGAATAGACAAGATGACACATAGACAACCAGAGACAAGTGGATAGAGAGACCTGACCGAAGAGACCATGAACCAAAACCAGAACCGAACAGCAAAACCTGAATCGATGCAGTGAGCTATTCCTCCGGCTCCTCCTCCCCGATTGGACAAGGTCTGTAATAATCCTCGTCCTGCACCGTGGCTTCAGCTTCCAGGACTGCTACAGGTTGATGCTGGCTGCTTTTCCTCTGAGGATTTGGAAATTCTGTAGCTTTCCCTTTGTCTGCCTGGGCCAATTTAGCTTCTTTGGCCTCGTCCCTCAGAGGAACAAATTCAGGCGGAGCACTGGAGCTGCCATCGTCCACAGGTTCATCGGGCGTTTATGCACGAGCGGTTCAGGTGACTATCAAAGGAGAAGATAGCGGAGCTAAAGAAGGGAGCAGACGAGGTCCCAGGAGAGCTTGCCTCCATGAATTGGCTAGGCTGGATAGGATCGACGGTTGCAGAGCTAGGGCAATGGCAGAAACAGTGACAATGAGGGTAGTGGCAAGATGGACAGGTCTCCTCATCGGCCGGGCACCGCGAGGTCCCTCCTCTGCCAGTGCCACGACGACTTAGCAACCTCTGGTGCTCTCAAACCATGTTAATAGGGTAATGCAGAGTGTAATCAACCTGGACGAGCAGGCCTGGGCAAGAACAGAACAGGGCAGAGCCCGAATTAACCAGGACCAGCAACCGAATTAACTAGGATTCAGGCCAAGTGTGGATAGGGATGCAGAGGGGGCCTCTGTTTATAGAGATCCTTGCTTGTCCTCGGAGGTCGTCCGCCATTAAGGTGGCTATCAAATCCATTGCAGAGCCGAAATGGACAGTGCAGTCAAGTGAGGCTGGGGCATTAATGCACCCAGGCTGCCGTCCTGTGGCTATTAAAGCCACCTTCCGGGATCGACCTGCTCCATCGCTTTCCAAGTCACCATGGCATATGGTCGGCATGTGACCTCCATGAGACCCCTATCCCATCAACTGCTTTGGACTAGCTGGCAACCGCATCCGGGGGGTTGGCATCATTTTGAACCAGGTGATTGCATTCCTGAGCTTGTACATGATTCTTTAGAATATCTAGAGTTCCTACCTATAGGGTGAGCTCGCTTTCCACGCCAATGTTGGCCATGAGATCAGCTACTTTGTTGCCTTCTCTTCTTGTGTGATTGAAGGTGATGGCTTTGTTGTTAGAGAATTCTTGCTCCAATGCTTCCAATATTGCTTCCAGCCTCCACCTCGTGGCAATTTTCTTTGCATGTGAGCCATTCAGGAGGTGCTTAGCCATGTTGATCATGATTTGGGAGTCTCCTTCTACCTCCAGGGGGCTGAAGTTATTTTGCATAGAAAGAATGAGTCCTTGCCAGAGACCCTCCAACTCAGTCGAGTTATTTGTGTCCCATCCAATATTTCCGTAGTAAATCTGTAGAGGCTTGCCTTCATGGTCTCTGATTACTCCACCGTAGCCCGCTTTCCCCGGATTGCCTTTCGAGGCCCCATCAAAATTGAGTTTGAAGGAGTGCTTAGATGGGGCGATCCAAGAGGTCTGGCCTATTCTACTGCTTTTGTGTTGTGTTGTGGTGTAGGACTGCTTGTGAAGTTGTAAGTTCCAGTTTTCCCATATGGTTTTCTCGTTGTCTTGAGTTGGAAGATCTTCCTTGTTCCATGATCTAAGCTTCAAGGTTTCTTCTAGATTCCCACAGACCTTTCGCCATATGACATCAATCAAAGAGTACTGATCTTTAAATATCCTTTTATTTCATTCTTTCCAAATATTCCATAGAAGCAATCCAGGAAGTAAACGCCATAGGTGATTGAGAATTTCACATTTGTATGGATGCATGGGCCAGTGCCTTAATGTGTTTGTTATGTCATTTGGAAGCCTGCACCTTCTTTGACTCCTAAAGCTTGCCTTTTCCCATATTTGGTTGGCGAGGGGACAGTCATCCAGAAGGTGCTGAGTAGTTTCCTCTTGAGATTTGCAGTTTACATACATGGAGGGGCCATGATAGTTTCTTCTCCGGAGTTTGTCCCAGGATAGAATTTTTTTGTGTCCAACCAGCCATAAAAAGAGTGAAACTTTTGGCCAACAATCAAACCTCCAAATTTTGGACCATATTGGATTTGACGGGGTGGGGTCTGTGCTTACAATTTTGTAGGCCTCTGCAATAGTGAATGCCCCTTTAGGCCTGTAGCCCCATCGCAAAATGTCTCTGTCCTCTGAGTATCTGATGCTTCTTCGTCTTAGCTCTTTTTCCAATTCGGCCGTGAAAGGATAGTCCTCATTCCTGGTTAGCTGGATACCTTGTTTCCACTGTCGGTATCCTTGCTCTTGTTCCTGTTCCCAATACTCCCATAATTTGTTATGTTGTTGGGCCACGTCGATGTAATTAGGAGGGATATGTAGGAGTATATTTAGCTTTGACATTTGGTTCTAGGCGTCCGTCCAGAATCTAGCAGTTTGGCCATTCCGGACTTCCCAAAAACTGTGTTGTTGAATCAACTGAAAGTGTTGTCTAGCCGCGTTCCATATCAACGAGCCCTGGATGTTGGGAATGTATCGTATGAGTTCTTCCTGTGGCCTGTTGTTGGCATACTTATCGGTCCATATGATAGCCCAAGGTTTTCTGGGTGAGGAGAGCCATTGCCACCATATTTTAGCACTCATGATTGTATTGCTGTGATTTGGATCTCTCAGTCCAATACCTCCTTTTTCCTTGGTTGTGTAGACAGTGGTCCATTTTACCAGAGCCCATTTACGATTGGCAGATGTATTTCCCCAGAGGAAACCCCTTTGTAAGTCTCTCAGTCATTTCAGGACCCATTTGGGGGAAGCCAAGATTGAGAACAGATAGAGCGGAATTGCCTGTAGTACTGCTTTTATGAGCACCACTCGACTGGAAATGTTCAAGGATCTATATGTCCAGAGGTTGAGATGCATTTCAAGCTTTTCCAGTAGCCTTCGCCAGGTAGAGTGCTTAATTGGTGAGGCAATAAGGGGGGCGCCAAGATAGTTGGAAGGAAGAGAAGCAATGGGGAAGCCCAAGATTCTGGCCACAGCAAGCTTGACCACTAGCTGGGTATGAAATAAGAAGATTTGCGATTTAGACTTGTTGATATTTGTTCCTGAGGCCTTAGAGAAATCATTGGGCAGGGATTTGAATCAGGAGGCTTCCTGTATAGAGGGGTAGCCAAAGAGCATGTTGTCATCAACAAACTGCTGGTGTGTTATTGCAGGGGAGTTGTGAATGGAAAGACCTTTGAGCTGCTGATAGAGGTGGGAGTGCTTGATGAGGTGACCTAGACCTTCAGCCATTAGGATGAAGAGAAAGGGGGAGAGGGGATCGCCCTGCCTAATTCCCCTGGAGGGCCTGAAGGGTTGCAACGGGAAGCCATTGACAAGAATGGAAAAAAAGGAGGAATATAGGAGACTCATAATCCAACGAACTCACATGTGGGAGTAGCCGAAAGCATTGAGCATTTTTTGAATATAGGTCTAGCTGAGTTTGTCAAAAGCCTTCGAAAGAACCAGTTTTAGAATCATACCTGGCTGTCGAGTTTGCTTGAGAGAGTGGATGATCTCGTGCGTTAGGATTATACCGTCCAAAATCTGTCTGCCTTCAACATAACCTGACTGTTCAGGAGAGATAAGCATCAAGAGAAGAGGTTTCAGCCTGTTGGCTATTACTTTAGAAATCACTTTGTAAATGACATTGCATAGAGCAATCGGTCTAAATTTGTCTGGTGTAGTGGACTCCTCTTCTTTTGGGATTAGTGCCAGAAAAGTTGAGTTGAGAGACGGTAGCAGCCAATGAAGAGCTCTTGATTCCTCCACTACCTCCCATACCTCGTTTTTGATCATGTCCCAGAAAGAGTGAAAAAAAGTTGTGGTGAAGCCATCTGGGCCTGGAGCTTTGCCCTCTTTAAGTTAAGACATAGTTGTATCCACCTCCTGTGTTGAGATAGGTTTTAGGAGTAGTTCATTGTGCTCCTCAGTTATGATTTTTGGCACATGTTGGATGATTTTGTCAATTGAAGGTCCCCTGTCCGTGTTCTGCTCTTCATGAACCCCTTTGAAGTGTGTTATAAATTCCTTCTCAATTTCCTCATGCTCTTCGATTCTTGTTCCATCTTGCTTTCGGAGGAAGGGAATGTGGTTGTGCATTCTGCGTTGCACTATTGTTCTGTGAAAGAACTTGGTGTTCCTCTCTCCCTCTTTTAGCCACCTGATTCGAGATTTTTGCTGTCATAGTATCTCTTCCTGCTTCCGTCTTTCTTCGAGCTGTGTGTGGATGCTTTGCTCTTCCGCCAGTGTGTCCGCTGTGTGACCTTTTGTGATAATTATTTGGTGAAGGTTGGCCAATTTTTTCATTAGGTTCTGTTGCTCTTTGAAGATGTTGCCAAAGATCTCCACATTCCAACGTTTTAAGTGATACTTGAGATTTTTTAATTTCTGTTGGAATTGATACATTTTGGATCCTTCTGGTGGTGTAAAGGCTTTCCATGTGGATTGGATGAAGTCCTTGAAATCCAGGTGGGTGAGCCAGAAACTTTCAAAGCGAAAAGTTTGCCCTGTGACATTGCCTGGACGTTGCCACTGAAGGGAGATCAGCCAATGATTCGATCCTGAGTGTGGAAGGATTGCTGCCGTGATATCTCCTCCTATCCAAATATAGTTGTCTGAGACCAGGAATCTGTCAAGTTTAGAAGCTATATGGTATTTCCCAGTTCTTCTGTTGCTCCAGGTGTATTTACCATTGTAGAATTGCTGGTCGATGAGAGAGGCATTGTTGATGAAATCTTTGAAGCTTTTCGTTTCCTAGTCCAGTCTGTTTCTTTCGCCCAACTTATCCTCCAGTTGGGTGATCATGTTATAGTCTCCTCCTGCAATCCATAACGGGTGTTTTCTGTGGCTGTTCAAAGTTTCTAAAGTGTGGAGTAGCTCAGCCTTTTTCCTTGCATCATGTGGGAAATAGACATTGGGGAGGAGCCCGTGCATATTGATACCCAGAAGATGAAAGT
This sequence comes from Pinus taeda, assembly GCA_000404065.3. Taxonomy (NCBI): domain Eukaryota; kingdom Viridiplantae; phylum Streptophyta; class Pinopsida; order Pinales; family Pinaceae; genus Pinus; species Pinus taeda. Next base: position 53,392 of record APFE031439465.1, read on the forward strand.
TGGCTTGTATGAAGTGGTGAGAAGCTTGAAAGTCTATGAGGGATAGCGCTTTCACATCCCAAGCTATGGAAAGCCCTCCCGAGGCTCCTGAGGTGTCCACTGCTACTGATTGACAACCTATCCAAGCTTTAGAAAGGATTATTTCTAAAGTGTCACTGTTACATTTAGTTTCTTGCAAGAAAAATATTTTAGGCTTTTCCATCTTTATCATGTTTTTTAGGATTCTGAGTTTTCCAGGGCCATTTAGCCCCCTTATATTCCATGAGATGAGCTTCATTACTCAACATTTGTGGATGGTTTGTAGTACTTCGTCAACTTTGCGTATCTGCCTGAATCTACTAGGATTTTCCCAACTTCTATAGTTCGCTGGAGCTCCGTTTTCCTTCCTCTTTTTTTGAAATCTTTTGTTCTGAGCCCACCATCCCAATGGCTTCCTGGATGTATGCCAAGTTGTCTTTGTTGGTATGCTTTTGAAATTACCACTTCCATCTTATTTAGCTGGAGTTCTATGATTATGTCATAGTCCCTTTTTTTACATGCCATTTCCAGTTGGAGGATGTCTAGTCCTTCCAGATCTATGCTTTCCGGTTCCTCATCCATTTGTTGCCCCTGACTTCCTTCTGCTATAGAAGGATCCATGCTCTGGGATTGATCTACTATGCTATCCACATCCATATCTTGTGTTTTCTCTTTTAGCTTTTCATGGGTGATGGAGGGTTTGGTTTCAGCGTCCTTCATATGTTGGGACCAAGGGTGAAGATCCGAGGGAGGACGGTTGGAAGGAACATCATTGAGAGGCTGAGAGATCTTATGGTTTGGATCTGGAGAGTCAGAGGCTTGGGCTAATATCTCAAAGCTGTTACTGGTTGAGGGGGTTCCAGCAGAGTTGGGCATGGGCTTTTTCCCCGCCTGGGGCTTTTTATGCGAACGTTTCTGGCTTAGAGCTTTGGTGAAGCCATCTTGGGAGGGGGGGTTGGGGAGATCTGCATTGTTATTCATGGCATTTAAAGGGCAGTCTCGAAACAAATGTCCATGGGCGTGACATTTCCGGCAGCGGAAAGGTACATGTTCATAGTCTAAGGGCTGAATCCATTCATGATCATGGTCAGCGAGACTTACCGAATCTGGCAGGGTTTGGTCGAGGCGCGTGAAGACACAAATTCGGGCGTATGAGGTGTATCGTTGGAGCTTTGTTTCTTCGGCAGCCTTTATGTATTCCCCCAGGCCGTTTCCTATGTCTTTGAGCAAGCTTTCCTCCCAATATTCCTGTGGGAGGGAGTACATTCGTATCCAAACCGGAGCCCAAGTCAGGTCTTCTTTATCCGGGTTGAATTTGGCTACCCAGTCTCTTAGATATAATCCTGCTGAGTTGAAGAAGTAAGGACCTTCATCCATGATTCTATACTTGTCTTCCAAGCAGAGGAAGATGGCTGTGAAGAACCCTTTTGGGCCTAGTCGCAGATTTACGTGTCCCTTGGGTTTCCATTTTGCCGCTATCCAACCCCGTAGTGCTTTCTCTGTTGGCCAGAACCCAATAAACTTTCCTATAAGGGCATGATCCCTCATGTACTGGATGCGTTCATTAATATTCTATCTTGGCAGCTCTATTCTTGGCCTCTCAATTGCAATGGGCTTGCAGGTATTGGAGGTTATTTTTGGTCTAGCCTCTGCGCTATGAGTCCTACCATGGTTGTCCTCTGTCTTGTTTGCTTGCTGACTCGTCCCTGTTTTCTTGTTCTTTTTCACATTCTCTGCTCTAAGCGCTTCCTCATCTACAAATCTGAAGATGATGGCCCCGTGCTTCTCTGGCTGCATGTCAGAAATTTTAGGGGCGAGCGGTTGCGCTCCCCCCTGTGGGGGTTCCATGTTCTTCGCTTCCGTGCCCCTGGCTGCTCTATCATATGCAGCAGGAGGTCAGGTCCTTGGTGGATGGTTCAAACAGGCCACTCTGCGTCGTTTCAGTGTTGACAAAAACCCTAGCAGTCGACCTTCAGAGTTGAGAATCCCGTCAAATCCAGGTATAAAGATTATATTAGGTATGCTAGTATATATTATTATTATTTGATATTAACTTATATTTTATTAATTAATATTCAATTATATAGTGATATTTAATTATCTATTTTAACTACTACTATATGTGTTTTATATTATTATTCATTATTATATATTATTATTAATATTATTATTATTCTTATTTACTACTTTTTTATCGTTTATTATTATATTAAACTTTCATTGAATATTAGTATATTATTGTATTATATATAAATAACTAATAAATAATGTATAAACTTAGTTTTTAAACCTAAACTTTAGTACAGTATGGTATATTTTACCTTATTATTCCTAGTTCCATACATATAATAATTTATATATTAGGATAAGTGTTATTATAATTATTAAGAATTAATAATAACTAAATTATTTTTATTTATCTTTATTACTAGTTTAACTTATTTCCACAAATAAAATAGTAAATATTGGGAATAATAATAACAATAAGAATAATAATAATTTATCAGGGTCCTTGGGTCAAAATTAGACGTTAATCAATTTTAGCTGTTGGAATCTCTGCTCGAACTATTTAACACGCTAGACTAGATCTGTCTCTTCAACTTGTCCTGACGATGAACCACACTAGTAGGTTCGAAACGCATCGGCAAAGGTCTTTCTTTATGTGATTTATGCCGAAATTCTTCTTATAAAAAACAGTTCATATATTTTTTATTAGAATTAATGGATAATAGGCTATTATATTTATGTAGTTGTGACTTTACTTTCTATAGTTATTCAGTTCCTAATCTCCTAGGATATGATTTGTTGTCCCTAACAAATTGCATCTATTTAATATTGAAGATTAATGTGAACCTTGTGTGGCATTTTGCTTGAGGTAGCTCCTCGTGATCCGCACCTGTGAGCTCCTCTTTTTCTGGTTTGTCATTTCATGTCTTCCCTGTGCAACTCTTGACATGGTATCAAAGCTGCAGGGCTGTCGATCCTGTATGCTGAGTGAAGGGTGTGACTAAGGCGAAATCGTCGCACAGTCTGGGTGGAAAAACACGACGATCACACTGTAACACTTCACACAGGGTTTAATTTAAAAACTTGGCACGACATGGGGTGGGACGTCAGGACTCTATCTTGAATAGCTGTGAAGAACTTCACGACTCCCTGATGGAATAACCTATGCGGGAACAAAAAAAGGGTGCCAATTGTGGAAACAAAAAAAAGGGTTGCATTTATATGCTGGTCGTGGAATAGCCTGTGTGGGAGGCTACTTGGAGAAAAATTGCGTCGGTGCATGCTCGAGGAGGCTATGTGCGTGATTGTGTGGGAGAGCTGTTAACCCGAGAAGGAGGCTGCATGGTTTGGAATGGCTGCTGCGTGAAAAAGAGGCATTGTTTTTGTTTGTTGCATCTTCAGCCATGGAAGAAGCCGACTGCATGTGAAACTAGTTAGGATGGCCATGGAGGCCGCATGGAGGAGTCGACCGCCAAGGGAATTGTGTGGATTTTTTTATGTTGTCCAAGCGATATTTTCTTACGTGGTGAGCTGTGAGCCTTGGAAAAGGCTACGTGGTAGCGTGTTTCTGTTGTAGTTGTTAGAGGAAAAAATCATGGCATGCTTGAGCTGTGGTGAAGTTGATGTCCACGTGCAAGAGATTGTCATCCTTGGTGCAGTGTGAGATCCTCATCCATCTGGTGAGAGGGCATGAGAACTGAATTTTCGGTGTTGTGTTGAATTAATGTGATTTTCTGGTTTTTTAATTTCTGTTGAGGTGGTCCCTTTGCAACAAGAATCTTGAATAATTATCTCTCAGATAATTTAAATTTTTTAATTAAATATTTTTTCCTTAAAATATTTAATTAAAAAATATGGAGTTTCTTTAAATTAAAGAGCTCTGCATTATTTTTGAAGGGATTATTACATGATATAAGGGGGGCATTTTAAAAAAAATGGAATTTGTGGTCAGTTTTATTTTTAAAATAAGATCTACTGTTTGTTTGAATATTTTGAAGTTTTTTATTCATTCAAAATGAATCATCAAATCACGGAAGCTTATCTCAATGAGAGTAATAAGCTTGATGGTTCCAATTACACTAATTAGAAGTTTAAGCTCCAGACCCTGATTGAGGGACAGAATGCCTATGGCATTACCACCGGTGATGAGGTCAAGCCAACTACTACAACTGGTGGATAAAATACAACAATTCAAGACTGTGAGAAAAGGGAGATGAAGGCAAAGGTTCTCCTAAAGTTATCCATCAAAGATTGCATCATCCCTCACATTTGGGAGTGCAAGACGACGAATGACATATGGATGATTCTCAAAGAAATGTACGAGATCAAGAACGCTAGCCGAACTTTGTACCTCGGGAAGAATATTCTCTCCATCAAGATGGAGGAGAATGAGTCTGCTTCTTCATTCATATCCTTGATAAAGTAGGTTAAAGATAAACTAATTGATATCAGTCAGACTGTGAGGAATGATGATCTAGTGACGATTACCATGAACGGCATGACAAATGATTATCAAATTTTTATAACGTGATTAAATGCAAGAGAAAAGCCTCCAGGATTTGAAGATTTTACCGGGATCTTGCTGCAAGAAGAAGAATGCAGGTTGTCCCTCAAACCTCAAAATCCAGATCTTGCATTAATGACCAAGTTCAAGCCAAAAGGGAGAGCAGTAGCTGATCACAGGAAAGGCAATGTATCATGAAAAGGAACACCACAAGGTATGACCTTGCATAAACATGACTGTGCTCCTAAATGTTTTTATTGTGGTAAGATATGCCATATTGCTAAATTTTGCCATAAGAAAAAGGCAGATGGGGAGAGGTACATGCAGAGAAGACATGCAGGTCATCTGGCTCATGCAAATCAGAACTAGTATGTCATATTATTTATGGCTGAGACTACACTAGCTGCTGAGGAGGATGAATCAGATATTTGATTTGTAGATTCTGGAGCCTCCACAGATATGATAGGTAAAAATAAATGGTTCAGAAATTTTAGAGAATACAACACTGGAGTAAAAGTATACCTTGGAGATGATAGAGGGTACGAGATCAAGGGACATGGATATGTCCTTGTCACTCTACTTGATGGAAACATCAAGAATATATCTGATGTGTGGTATGTACCTAGTATTAAGAAGAACCTAATTTCTGTATCAAAGATTACAGATCAGGATCTCATGGTAGAATTCTTTAAATCTTATTGTATCATTAAATACTTGTTGGACCAGATGAAGCCTATTGCTACCGGTGTTCATATAGGAGGACTCTACAAAGTGGATGTGAAGAGTACACCACCGTAGGCATTGATGTCATCGGACAAGTCTGCTGAAAACTTGTGGCATCAACGACTTGGGCACATCAATTTCAGTGATCTTCTTCTATTGCAGAACAAAGGTATGGTGAATGGTCTTCCTATTTTGAAAAAGTTGCATATTTATTGTGAAGCATGTGCATTTGATAAACAACATAGAGATGAATTTCCTGCTGTTAAAGATAGGAAACAGAGGGATACACTCGAACTTGTACACATTGATTTATGTGGGCCTATGCAACCAAGATCATTAGGTGGGTCCTACTATTTTCTAATCTTTGTTGATGATTGTACAAGATTCACATGGGTGTATTTTCTTAGACTGGAGAGTCATGCCTTTGAGTATTTCAAGTAGTTCAGGAGCATGATTGAAAAGAAGAGAAGAAATTTCATCAGGATTCCTCAATCAAATCAAGGCGGAGAATTCAAGAAAGGGGATTTCATCAAATATTGCAAAGGGCATGGGATACAGTAGTAGTTTACAACACCTTACACTCGTCAATAGAATGGAGTAGCTGAGAGGAAAAGTAGAAAAATGGTGGAGTGTGCTCATAGTATGTTGAAAGGTAAGAATCTAACTAATGGCTTTTGGGAAGAAGTTGTCAATATTGCAGTGTATTTGAAGAATAGGAGTCCCACTAAAAGTCTTGATTATAAAACTCCTTTTGAAGTGTTGTTTGGCTTCAAGCTTGCAGTAAGTCATCTTAGAGTATTTGGTTGCAAATATTTTTCACATGTTCCCAAAGAAAACAGGAAGAAGTTGGATTCAAAGGCCATTAAATGTACTTTCATTGGATACTGCAGTGAGTATAAGGCTTATAAGTTGTTTGATCCTTCCACTCACAAGGTGTTTTTTAGTAGAGATGTAGTATTCCATGAATAGGTTGATGATGGAAATGTTGTTCAAGATAATGAAGAATGGTATGTACCCTTACTTTTAGATGAGAATGTTGAAACAGGGATCAATCAACAACAACAACAGCAACAACAATAGCAGCAAGATAAAGAGGAGGAAATTGAGTTCAGTCCACAAAGAGAAGAACAACGTAGAATAGTTGACACCCCACCACTAAGGAGATCTAGTAGGCCGAAACAGTTACTAGCTTGGTATAGGGAATGTGTGCTCATGGCTGGTATGTTAAACATTGCAGAACCTTGTAATTTTCATGAAGCTAGTAAGAGTTGTGAATGGAAGGAAGCAATGAAGGAGGAATATGAATCTATTATTAAGAATAATACTTGGGATCTAGTAAATCTTCCTCATGGTAAACAAACCATAGGTTGCAGATGGTTATTGAAGCTGAAATTTAAAGCAGATGGGTCTATTGATAAGTACAAAGCAAGGTTGGTTGCAAAGGGGTATTCCCGGAAAGAAGATATTGACTTTGAGGAAACATTTTCCCCTATTGCAAAGTTAAATACTATTAGATTGATTATTTATTTATCCACAAAGCATCATTGAAAAATACATCAATTAGATGTTAAATCGGCTTTCTTAAATGGTGATTTAAAAGAATAAGTATACTTAATGCAGCCTAAGGGGTTTGTTAAGAAGGTAGAAGAGCATTTAGTCTGTAAACTAATGAAAGATTTATATGGTTTAAAATAGGCTCCTTGATCCTGGTACAACAAAATTGATTTATTTTTCCTCATGCATGGTTATAAACTGAGTAAAAAAGATCCTAATTTGTATACTGTGTTTAATGGTTAGGGGAAGATAGTGTTGATTTCTTTATATGTAGATGATTTGATTATGACAGGGAGTGCAGACAACCTCATTGAAGAAATCAAGCAGCAGTTATCACATAAATTTGAGATGAATAACCTTGGAGAAATGCATTATTGCTTGGGTCTAGAAGTTTGGAGAGATTCAAGCCAAACTTTATTGTCGCAGGGTAAGTATGCTAAGAGTTTGTTGACTAAATTTAAAATGGATGAGTGCAACGCTGCATTTGTGCCTTTACAACAGAACAACAAACTTTAGGTGAATGATGGTTCAAAATATGTAGATGCAATGTTATACAAACAGGTGGTTGGTAGTCTTATTTATTTGACTACAACGAGACCAAATCTAGCTTATGCAGTGAGTGTTTTGAGTCAGTTCATGACTCAACCTCATGAGAATCATAGGCTTGCAGCGAAAGGAGTTCTGAGGTATCTGCGAGGAACTTCAGACTTTGGTATTTTGTATTCTGATTCATTTGATGTTAGCTTGATAGGTTATACAGACTCTGATTGGGTGATAAATTTAGATGATATAAGATCAATTACAGGTTACGCCTTTAGCATTGGATCTGGGGTCATCTCTTGGTGCAGCAAGAAGCATAATATTGTAGCCTTATCCTTAACAGAAGCAGAATATCAAGCTATGTGTGTAGCGGCATGTGAGGCAGTTTGGTTGCACAAACTTCTCCAAGATGTAGGAGAAGAACAAATAGAAGCTCTGATTATCAATTACGATAATCAGAGTTACATTAAACTGACTTACAATCTCGTGTTTCATAAAAACACTAAGCACATAGACACTCAATTTCATTTTGTTAGGGAAAAGGTGCAATCGAAATAGATTTGTGTTGAATATTGTAATTCTTGTGATAATATGGTTGATATATTTACAAAGCCTCTGGGAAGACAAAAGTTTGACTTGTTTAGGGGCATATTAGGTGTGTTTAAGAACCCTTTCTCCAATAAGGGGGAGTGTTAGAATTAATGGAGAATAGGCTATTATAGTTATGTAGATGTAATTTTACTTTCTATAGTTATTTGGTTCCTATTCTCCTGGGATATTATTTCCTATCCCTAACAAATTGTATCTATTTAATATTGAAGATTAATGTGAATTGTGTGTGGTGTTTTTCTTGAGGTAGCTCCTGGTGATCCACACTTGTGAGCTCCTCTTGTTTTGGTTTGTCATTTCATGTCTTCCCTTTGCAACTCTTAACAATTTTAAGAAAAATATAATGTATATTTTTAATAAAATCTATCACTTTTATAATAAAATGTCATGTTTATGATATTTTATGGTAAAACAAAAATAAAAAACAAATTTAAAAAAAATTCATAAAATTAAAGATTGAACTTTATATTATTAAAAAATTAATAGCCTTGATGATCAGTTAGCCTCAGATGAAGACATTTTCCAATTCCAATTGATTCACCTTTCAAAGCAACAAAATATTGAAGAAATGGATATAGAGATAAAAAAAAAAAATGCACGTACCATCGGAACAAATTTCAAATGTCTCATAGATGCATCATCGTGTATAACAAAAAAAACGCAAACAACCAATTGATTTCAAATAAGAGAGGAAAAACAACATCCTCGAATAGTTTAGAAAAATCGAGGAATACACCATGGTTGTCTTTGTATGCAAATTATCAAGATAATTTTCAATCAAATAATAGAATTCATGTTATGACATTCTCTTATATCTACATTTTCTTATCTCTTTCTAAATAATTGTTATTGTTGAGATAAGTATAGAGGGTCAAATTGCATTTAAAACTTTGGTAAGTGCATAAGAAAATGTTACCAATAGAAAGGAGTATAAGAACTTGTTAATGAAGGATAATACTTCCAACCAAATGAACATGATTGTGGTGTCTGGTATGAGACCGTGGAAAATATGTACCAGTAGATAAAAACCAAGCCTTTCAGACAGGAAGCAGAGTATTGTAGCACCGGTAAGAACACTTGCTAAGGTTTGGTTGTCACTCAATTGCATTACATCTGCAACTACACATTCATAGAGGGTTTTAGAATTAAACTACCTTGCAATAATATAAAAACAAAATGATCAAAAGAGGTTTCGAAATAATCCTCATAGGGAACTTAAAATTACTATCAGAAAGAATTTTCATTTCAGGTTGTAAGAAAGGTGAAGATCAAGGAAACAAAATCAAACTAGAGAATTTGTAAATAACATTTCAAAATAATATGTTGTATTCAAATATTCTTCAATTTTCTACAACACTATGTAATTATGCTTCAACATTATATCGAAGTAAAAATGTTACGTAATAGATTCATAAAAGGACTGTAAATAGTAGCTCAAATCAAGATGCATATAATACTTCAAATATCATTTCTCTTGTTCAAATGCTTGAAAATGAAGTCAAAACAATAATACTTTATGCTTCAACAGACTCCAAACCTGATGGCCCAAACAGTTTTTCAACAAACTTTGTCGGCACACTCTCTAGAAACGGAACCACCTCCTATGGGTGCTCTTCCATTTCGACTAATAAACCTACATAAAAAGTAAAAACCTATAGAAATACGTTCAAAACTTTCAACGAACTAGGATTTACAGCTAAATGAGCAACATAAAATTCCAAGAAAATCGAGAGTAGATGCACTACAATTTAATCATTGGAAATAACAAAATATTTCAGAGAAGTGTTACTGAAGAATGTGGATTCAAGAAGATCATAAGTAGATACCTTTTCAACGTACTCATTTGACATAATGTTACAAAGGTTGAGTGTCCTATGGACTGAAGTGGCTCAAAAGAGATACTGCAAAAGCACAAAGGTTAAGCATATCAAATTGGTTCAAATTTGGTCTTAAAGAGATGTGATCCAGTTGCAAAGGCCACTTAAAGATGATACCAGAAAATTTCAATACATAAAATACATGAATACAAGGTAAAAACTGAGTAAGTTAAAACGTGGCAAGTGGAGCGAAAAGGACCTCTAGACAAGAGCGTTCAAGGGTGGAAGAATAGTGCCATACCCAATGGCCAGAATAACCCTGCATAAACTAGAACAACCTTGGATAAAAAAATATAAATTATAAGTTAGGGTTTTCACAACAGAAAGAGGGTTAACACAAAAACCTTCAATTTTGATTAAAGACTGTGAAAATACCAATATCCTCGCTCTTCCATTAATGATAAATCTCCCTTGGTCCACCTGAAACCCTCCTTACAAAGTGCCTTAAAGCATCCAATGTTCCTGTAATGAAGAGTAGAATTTTGGTTCAGCCATCAGCGAGCTCGTTCATAGTTTTACACAAGGCACTTGTTGTCCCTTCTAGAGATAGCCTTGGATATCTTACAAGACTAGTGCTTTGGTACATGTAAATCGATGTGCCTAAAATTATTCTCAACTAGGAGGAGACATCACCTATATTCTATACATATATATCAGAGAGTTAGATCGTTCATCCAAAGATACAAGCCATATGTCTAAGCATTTCCGCACACACAAAGTTCCTAGAAATATAACAAAAATAGTGGAGGCCAAGCACTTAAAAGATTTACAGTTTTAATCATCTTTATAGGATAAATGAGAGAAGTCAATGAAAAAAGGACAACTCAGGATATAGAGCTCAAAGCACCAAGAATTCTATATATAAAACATACAGCCTAAAACCATGAGATTTACTATAACTATTGAGTTAGAGGAAGATGTAATGGATAGAAAATAAGTTGAGTGATATGCTTCACGCAATATAGATTGAAAATATGATTTCAACCCCTCATACAGGCATATGTATCAACACTTTAACGCAGATGAATCTGTAAACAAGTCTAAAATATCAGAGTATATATTATTGCATGAATTCAAAAGAGGAAAACATACAGGACAAATGAAACAGGGAAATAACACATTGTAATACTTCAGAGGAGGAATCACCACCAAACCTATAATATTCTGCAAGATCCATGTGACTAAGTGATACACTTTTCACAAAAATAGTCGACTTCATTTTTTAGATTTCAGAACCCCTTTTTAGTGTTGTGACCCCCTATTTATAAGAAGAGGGGTTGCGTTTTGATCATCATTCAATACTTAAAATCCTAGGCCGAGTTTTCAGTTCTCAAGTCAGCTTGCTCTCTCATCTAGTGGATGTTCTGTAACCAAAAAACATTAAAAAACAATAGTAATGGCCACCCACAAGAAAGCACATCAAATAATCACGGAACAGGTGAGACATAAATGCAAAATCCCAGTGACCCATCCTTGTAATCACTTCTATTTCATGGCTGCATTTAGTTACAACATATGCTCCTCCACTTCTCAACTAGCTCTCGTCATTCTATCTTTAAGACATTTGGCACCGACTTTGAGAACATGATATGAAGGGCCATTTTTGAGGTTTGACCATACTTGGTTTTGACTGCTCCCTCTCTTGATTCACTCCTACAGCCACCTCCAAGACTGACTCTGTCATTTCCGCTATAAAAATCTTCTGAGCATAATCAATGCCCTGATTTGGCCTAGGGATGAGTTCTTAGTTTAATGATGGAAGTCTCAAGGGGCACAGGCATTTACCTCTTCAAACAGGCGAAAGGGCAGAGCCATTTTACCTCTGGAACAGGAAAAAGGGCACTGTTGGGTTTCCCTCTTAGCTCTGCTTTATTACAGCCCCTTTTGTAGTGCTTCGCATATGAACAGGGGCTGGGACCAAGGGCTTTGTCCTTCGGTGCTAAGGCTCTTAACAGCTACATAGGGGACCTCTTCCTTTATAACTTGAAAATACCTTCGATTGCTCCTTACACTGAGATTGGCCGATTTCCTAGATGCAAAATCCATAAAAATTGCAACACATAACATGTCACATCTAGGGCCTCTTTCCTGATTGCAATTACAGCTAAGGAGGTATAGGCGATAGGAAGAGATTTCACTTTGTGCAATCGCCAATTGTCGAGCGTCGATACCATTGGGTGATGTCATCACTGCCACATGTCACCCCATGAGTGGTGACATGTGGCACCCAGAAATGGCCCCATAAAACCCTTGAAAATGCCGAAAATGTGTGACATGTGTCCACTTGCCATGTCAGCATTCGTACTGCCACATCATTGCTAACATTAGTTTCCATCTTAGCTTCAAGAACCAATCACATGATAACACGTGACTCTGGAGGAGAGAGAAAAAGGTCTGCTTGGCCTTGTCTTTTCTTAAGCTTTTCCTTTGTAATTGGTTTTCTAGAAATACAACCCAACCACCCCCCAACAACCCCCCCGACGATGCACCACTTTATCGCATGATCGGTGACTTATAGATTTTTTAGGTTAAAATCTCATCAATACACCGATTGCAGATATCGCAGGACTGTGTTATCAGCCTTCCGCCCCAAGAACCGCAGATATCATTAAGTGTGAACCCTGGGACTCCATCGATAACCGATTGCCGATACATTTCTATGCTTGGGGGGGTTCCAACTGCCGATAAATAATGGGCCCTAACTTGCCGACTGTCGATATGCAATATTGATGATTGGTAGATCATTGTTCCTTTTTGCATCAGTGCTCCTTACCCGTCTAAATGCCCAATTGAGATTGCAATGAGCCTCCTGGATCGCGATTGCAATTTTTTCTCCATACTTCTCCATTTTCCTCAATCATCTAGGATTTTTATGGGTAATCTTCAACAGACTCTAACGTTTAACCCAAGAACCCTTTTTTGGACTTCCATATATCACTAGAAATATTTTTCTGAGCACTATGCAATGGAGAGGATCCCATAGATCTCTAATAGCTTCTCTAGCTCATGAAATGGCTTCAATTTCACTATTCTCATGCATCCTAGATCACTAATCATTTGCAAAGTAGTGAGTGAGAAGTAAATGACAACATTGACTCCATCTAGGGATAATGCCTTGCTAGCAAGGTGTTGAGAACCTTCACACTGTGAACTACTCTTTTGGGTATGGAGTCACTTCTCAATCAAAATATAACTTTCACAAAAGATTTTTTTTTTTTACAATAAAAGAAAATTTAAATAAAAATTGTAGTAAACACACTAGATATTTACAATGAGTGTAAGACAGATAATTCTTAATTTTAAAAATAGAACTTGAGGAACTAACCATTCACTAGTAGTTCCAATAGTTCACCATCGAATTTTTCAAGTAGAAATGTGTTGTTCCCTCTCTCTTCTGAAATCCTGAAGGGGCCAAACCAGAGTGGATCAAATTTTCCATGTTTTCCTTTGTCCTCCCATCAGAAATCCCATCTAAGAACTAAATCTCCTAACCGAAGAGGTATGTCCTTGGCCTTCTTGTCAAACAAAGATTTCATTTTTTGTTGATAATTGGATAGTTTGACCTCCAACTGTTCCTTGTTCTCCTGAAGCTCAACCAACTGATGTATGCTCCTTTTCAAGGCTCTTGGCTCTTCTTCAGCTTCTTGTAACAACTTTTCTACTAGCATTGCTAGTTGAATTGGGAAGACAATGGTTTTCCCATATACTAACTCAAAAGGTGATTTCCCAGTGGATTGTTTAGGCATTACTCGGTTGGAACATAGAGAAAACTTCAATTGGGAGTCCTAGTTCCTTTGGTTTTCAATGATGGTCTTCTTCAACATCCTCACCATAGTTTTGTTTGAGGACTCAGCCAAACTATTGCCTTGAGGGTAGTATGTAGTGGAGTGCCCAATAGTGATATTATTTATGGCAAAAGTTGGTGAACTTAGCATATTTGAACAGCTAGGTGTTATCAGTGATGATTTTGAAAGGGAAACCAAAGTGGGACAATATATTCTCCTCCATGAACTTTATCACCACTGAATCTGTAGCATTTCTAGATGGGATGGCCTCTACCCACTTGGTGAAATAGTCAGTGGATATCAATATCCATATGCATTGGCCACTGGATGGTGGGTTGATATCCCCTATGAAGTCTAGTCCCCATGTCTAAAAGGCTCCTCCACATGCACAGGAATCAGGGGGGAGGAGAAAACTTCTGTCTTTCAATAAACACCTAGCATTTTTGGAACCTCTTGACTATGTTATATAGATCCTAGAACAACGTAGGCCAATAAAATATAGCCTTGAGGATTTTGTGTGCTGTGGTCTTCCAGCTGTAATGCCCTCCACAGACTTCATGAAACTCCCAATCACCTTATGGGTCTCTCCTTCCACCAAACATAGAAACACAACCCCAACAGGGTTCTTCCAGTAGAGTAGGCCATTGGATATGATATATTTTTGGGTTTGTGATCTTAGGCTTCGATATTTCGAGGCATCCAACCCAAACAAGCACCTCAATAATAAGAGGTAATGAACGATATTCTTGTACCACGGTGATCACTCGTATTTGGCATATATTTTTTCCTTAGATGTTTTAATACTGCTTTGGTGATCCTCTGGTCTGCCTTCCTATGTGGTCAGGTTTATCCCTAGTGCTTCCCATTTGGATTTAGATAAAACCTTGGCTATCCCTTGGCCTTTAATGAGCTTGGTGGGATTTATTTCTAGCTCATATTCTTGTATTTTTTGTATCCACCTGCCCCGCTTACCCTCGCTTTTTCCTTGCACCAAGATGTCCTTGACTGTTGTTTTTGGGAAAAATGCTATGATTTTAGATTGCAGCACATACACACAAAACACCTTCAAAGCCCTTACTAGTGCATAAGCTTGTTTCTCCAATATACTATATCTTAGTTCAACATCCCTTAGTACTTGGCTAAATAAGGCAATGGGTTGCTCATAACCCAATTTAATTTTCTGTAGCAGCACTACAACAATTGTATGTGGAGAGGCAAAAGAAAATATGTAGAAAGGCACTGAATAGTTGGGACTGGCTAACACTAAGGCTTCAACCAAAGCTTCTTTGATCCTACTAAAATAATCACAGGGGACATGGCTCCACTTGACTTCATTTCCCTTCTTGATCATGTATGTAATACCCTTGACAATCTTTGTTTAGTTGGGCATAGATCGTCTTAAGAAATTTATTCTCCCAAAGAAGGATTGGAATTCTTTCTTATTCCTAGGTAGAGGAATATGGTTGATGGGTTCAACCCATTTGGGATCAATCTTCACAACCTCTTTTGATACTACATGTCCTAGAAGCTTCCCCTCATTTAGGGCGAATCGGGATTTCTTAGGATTTAGGGAGAGACCATACCTCCTACACTTCTCAAAGGTAAATTCTAAATGGAGGATGTGTTCTTCCTTAGACTTGGAGAAGATTGTGATGTCATCCTAGTAGACCACCATGAATTTGTCTCACTCTCCCAAGAAAGTTATGTCCATGGCTCTCTGAAATGTGGCCCCTGCATTTATCAGCCCAAAAGGCATGCAAGCATACATAAATGTTCCACACGGGGTGGTAAAAGTGGCTTTTTCCTGATCCTCAGGATGAATAGCCACTTGATTATATCCAGAGAACCTATCCACCATGGACATTCTGGCTAAACTGGCTACCTTCTAAAATATATTATCCATCTTGCGCAACGCGTAATTGTCTTTAAAAGATGCCCTTTCTAGGTTCCAAAAGTCTAAACATAGCCTTATCTCTTTGTTCTTCTTATGAACCGGGACCAAATTTGCTAACCACTTAGAGTATCTTAAAGGTACTATAATATTTTCCTGTAGCAGCTTCCTTATCTCCCTTTCAATGGAGGGGAGTAAGAGTGGATTTATTTGTCTGAGTTTCTACTTGTAGAGTTTCACTCCTCTTTTCAAAGGAATCTTATGTTGTATCATGTTAGTATCAAACATTTAAAAATCATCATAAGACCAAGCAAAAACATCTTTTTAGGCTTTGAAAATATCTAGATACCACTATTTGTAATGCAAGGGGATTCATTTTGATAGATTTATCATCTAAGGCTCCTCCTCTGATCCAACGTTGCAATATTGTACTTGATCATCCATCTCAAGAGCTATTTGTTTGGCGGCTATGTCATATTTATTAAAAAGCCTTTATAGTGGGACTAGTCCATAAGGGATAATGTTCCCTTTCATTTGCAAACTTTTGTGCCCAACCACTGCATCTTTCCATGAAGTGGCTTCTTGATCTACTTCTTATTTTTCTTCTTCTTAATCGACGGTGGAGTTCCCCAATGACCTCTATGAATCGTTTCACTTGTTCGTCATCTTCAAACACCTGCGAGTGCTTAATGTTATCTGGTACGGAGGGTCTACACCTGTCTTCCACCTCATATCTGAGGAGAGGATTTTGAGGGGGGATGAAAGTACTTGCAGCTACACCAAGAGAGTTAGTCATCATGTTTTCTTCCCTGGGCAGAAATTGGATGTTAAAGGCTAGGAAGAAATTATCGATTAAGTCCCATACTTCATTTCAATACATCCTTAGTCTAGGGTGTTTGGCCTAGCATTGATTCCTGATTTTCCTTATGACCAACTCAGAGTCTCCATAAATTGTTAGACATTCAATATTCAAGATTTTTGCAATTTGTAACCCAAGGAGCAGTGCCTCATACTCTACCACATTATTGGTTGCTTTGAACTCCAGCTTGAATGAGAGAGGTATCAAGTGGCCTTCAGAAAATACCAACAATACTCCTGCCCCATTTCCCTCTTTTGAATTGGCTCCATCAAAATATAATTTCCATACTTTGCTTTCACTTGCATGTTGATGTTCTAACTACCATGTTAGGTGGACTGATGTTTTTTCTGTGATAGCGTCATATTCTTTTAGAAATAGGCAGGAGAGGTCACTTTCTTTTCCATGCACTAGGGAGTTTTTCGAGCCTTTAACTAAGGTCACAGTTTTCACAAACCTATATTCTCTATATAGTTTGCTTTGTTCTCCTCCAAAGGTGGGAATGGTGGCATAAGTTAGATCCAACTTGATAAATCCCCCTACCTTGGAACCCTAAGATCTATATAGCAGCATGCCAAAACGAGGGGGTATATCTGCCACTACTATGTTCATTACCATGCTCTTTTTAGTGACCTGAGCTAGGTTCACCACAAGATCTTTTATCATACCCAAAAATTTGACCCTCTTGGAGTTGAAGGTGTAAAGTTCCTTGTAGGGCCTAGTGATCTGCAAACCAAGTTGTTCCATTACTTCCAATGGCATGAGGTTGTGGGGGGCTCCAGAGTCCAACATGTAATTATGTAAAAGAATATCATGAATTCCCAGAGTTACATAGAAGGGTGTAGTAGAAGGATCAAATTCTTCACATGCAGCCCAAATACCACCATTGGCCTCTCTTCTTGAAGATTTAGAGAATCCTGGGTGGGTGATGAAATTGATGGATGCTTGAATTGAGAAACATGAGCTTTATAGCTAGGCTGCTTCAGAATCTCAGTAAGTGGAACATAAATCTTTAACTTTTCAAGCTCCATTTGAAGGCTGAATGTAGATTAGGTCTTCTCTATACCTCGTAGCTCTTCTTCTCCATCACTAACAATGGTATTTTTCTGCAAAACAGGTGCTTCCTTTGTTGTGTGCTCCTCTGAGCTATTTTTTTCCTTATTCAAGGGGACTTTTATCCTAGCAGGTTCAAAATTTATCTTACCTTTCCCTTTATCAGGGATAGATGGAGTCATTTGGGAATCAATTGCTTCTTGTTGTTCTAACTCCCTGGACCTCTTTCTTGAATATATTAATGTTGCCATTATGATACAGGTGTTTTCCTCGATGGCAACTCACTCAGATGACAGATCACAGTACTGCAAGTTAACAGCACAGAGTTACAGATCAAACAACACAGAATGAAGAAAGAGAGGTATACGCCGGTTCACCATTGACCAAGCTGCGTATACACACATGTTCACTATATAAAAGTTGCGTATACATACACATGCACTTTGAAAAAAGGAAAAGTACCTTGGAAAAATAAGTGTTTGGTCTGAAGTATTTGGTCCATGGTATTTTGATCCATGGTATCTCCAAGTTATCAGGTCCAAGGTGTTGACCCTAGGTATTTGATCCAAGGTATTGGTCCTAAGTGGTTTTGGTCCATGGTATTGAGAAAGGCTTACAAACTATAAAAGGAGGAGAAGATCATTAGGCCAAGGTGTGCAAGTATCGAATATCTGATAAAGGGTAAGATCTAATATGTAGGTTATTGGCTTATGGTGCTGTGTTTGATCTGAACTAAGGATGAACCTTAGCGTTTGATGAAGGATAAGATCTAATGATGTATCAGGATCTTAAGGCTTGAACTGAATTATCTTTATGTGGTTTGATCATGTATCTGAATAACTGGCACATGTTGTAGTCTGTAAATATGATGATCTAGGTATGACTGAAGTCTGGAATAGTTGTAATGTTTAAATCATCATTTACAGATCTGTATGCAGGTTCACATTAGAAAAGAACCATATACATGTTGCTTTTTCATATCAAAGCAACATATACAGAATAAATTTGATTTGCAGATCTGTACACTAGTTCGCTTTGAGGAAAGTGTGTATGCACGCAGGTTCGACACATGGAAGTAGTGTATACCTTATAAAACACATTTTAGTTGCTTCTGTTTGCTATTGCAGTGTTCTGGGTTATGGCTTGGGTCCTAGTTACTATATTCTGGTGACAACATTCTGAATGATTAGATTGATGGGTTGTCAAAGTGATTGATCAATTCGGTTATGGTTGGTTCAAAAGGAAATTGGTTGATGCAGATATATTTGATGATTGAATGATGTTGTTGATGGATCCAGTCTGAAAATTTATGA
>APFE031439465.1:72166-86061 GCA_000404065.3 Pinus taeda
GATCCAGTCTGAAAATTTATGAAACGTGGTCCCTGGAAGAAAAGAGAAGGTTGTAGCCTTCTGTAGGCTGGCACCTATGTACTAGTAAACATATCAGCGAGTACAAGAGCTAGGAGGTTGTAGCTCCCTTCCAGTAGAAGCTGAAGAACGAGAGAAGTTTGTAGCCTTCTGCAGGTAGAAGCTTGTGAACTGGTATATAAGACTACACCATTACAAAAATTGTAAACAGAATTTTCTTATTATTAAAAGAAGATAGAGACGACAACAGTAGGTGGTTTTCACCCACATTTGCTTTCCACATTATATCTTGGTGTTCATGTGTGTTTCTTATGTGTGATGCTTTATTCTGCTTTTACTGCATTGTATAATGAATTCCTGATATACTGGTTAAAGTTCAATGCATGATAATTTGGGTAAATGAAAAGATCTTTGCATATACATTGGTTTCATTAAGTACAGTTGTGTATGCATTCTAGTTCACTAAGATGAAGTAGTGTATACAAATCAGTTTTGAAAATTAAATAATTGATATGATGATACTAATTCACCCCCCTTTTATTATTATTTCCAACACTTAAATCATACGTTTGGTGCTTGCATGAAATCTGTAAACTGTCTACAATAATAATCTATATCTTCCTCCTTGGCTGTTGTTTCTCTATCGTGATTGGCCTCTTGGTGAGCCATATTTCCATGTTATTCCTCAAAGAAGGCATAATATAAGTTTCCCTACATCTCCTGTGTATCTAAATATTGTTCATCAAGATCATATTTTAAATATAGAGGATGAGGGACCTGATCCAGTTGTTCCTTTCTTTTCCTCTTCAGTATCTGTAAG
Source organism: Pinus taeda (assembly GCA_000404065.3). Taxonomy (NCBI): domain Eukaryota; kingdom Viridiplantae; phylum Streptophyta; class Pinopsida; order Pinales; family Pinaceae; genus Pinus; species Pinus taeda. The sequence goes on from APFE031439465.1 coordinate 73,005, forward strand.
GGAGACCTTCTATATTGTGGGTTATATCCCTAATTGTCGCCTTGATCATTCTGCTTGGTGAGACTCTTATTTTCAATTTTGAGCTTTCCAACCTTATGTCAAAAACTCCTAATACGTTTATCCAACTCCTCCAACTTAGAGTCTGGTGATTCTCTTGTTTAACCAAAGGAGGAGGCTTCTTCTTTACCTCTTCTCTTCCTAGTGGTTTCTTGCTTTCCACTTGACTTCCTTGTGGAGGAAAAATTTGCTTCTACTTCTAGAGCATCGACGTAGAGTTGATCTAAGGTAGGAGACTTCCATTCTCTTAAGGTAAAACCAAAGTCAGATTCAAAGGCTCCCAAGTAAACTACCTGAGCAACAACTAGAGGAGATTTTATCTTAGCGGACAAATTGTTATACTACTTATTGAATCTCTTATTAAATTATATCCTCCTTTGGCTTCTTCTTGATGTCATTGAACTCTGTAAGGATGTACTTGTGATCTCTCTTCTGACCCTATTTTTGTGTGAAGGAGGTTTCAAGTTCCTCCCACGTAGTGATGGAAGCATTAGGGAGGGTTTTGAACCATTTCTAGTTTCTCCATCAAGGGACTGTACAAAAAGTCTCAAGACCACATTCAATTGTTCTACATTCAGGTTCTTAGCAAAATCATAGAAGGCGTGAATGTGTTTCTGAGCAAAATTATCATCTTCCCCATTAAGCATAATCAAAAGCTTCAAGTAGTCCTTGGGCATATCACTTAAGGGCTGACGTAAATCGAGAGGTGCATACTTATTTAGCAAGAAGCTTGGAAGAACCATCTGGAATGGTGGAGGAGGATTGAAATTTACGTGACGAACCGAGGTCAAGACCACAAGGGTTGGACGGGAAGGAGGGTATGTCAGGGTCTTAGGAGTACGTCCTGAATTGTGAGCCATAGTGGACTCAGAATAGGAGGAGGAAGGTTCAAAGGCTAGTGAGATGGTAGCAGAGCCAGGGGGAGTTTTCTCTCTCTAGAGTTTCCTGAAAATTAATTTTTTAGGGTCATAAACAAATGGGGCTTTCTGTTGTGAGGTGTCTGAGCAAGTATGAGGCCTTCTAAAAGACAGGGTCATGAATGATGATGAAGGGGGTGTGGATTCGCCAAGGTGATTTGAAAGAAATGAGAACAAACTTTTTTCACCTAAATGAAGGGTGCTCAACTTGTCGTATCCCGGGGGGAAATCCTTCAATAAGCTCCCCGAAAATGGTGCCAGAAGATTTTGTCCCTCCCAGAGACAACCTTGGATTGCTTACAAGACCAGTGCCTTGGTACATCTAAATCGGTGTTCCTGAAATGATTCTCAAGCAAGAGGATACATCACCCATATTCTATACATATATTTTAGAGACTTTGTTCTTTCATGCAAAGATACAAGCCATATGCTTCATCATTCCTACACACACATAGTTCCAAGAAATATAACAGAAATAGTGGAGGTCAAGCACTTCAAAGATTTACAATTTTAATCAACTTCATAAGATAAATGAGAGAAGCCAAAGAGAAAAGGACAACTCATGATAGAGAGCTCAAAAGACCAATAATTCTATATATAAAACATAGAGCCTGAAACCATGCGATTTACTATAACTTCTAAGTTATAGGAAGATGTACTGGACAAAATAGAAGTTCAGTGATATGCTTCACGCAATATAGCTTGAAAATATGATTTCAACCCCTCACACAAGCATATGCATTAAAAATTTAACATAGATGAATCTGTAGACAAGTATGAAATATCAAAGTATATATTATTACATGAATTCAATAGAGGAAAACATACAAGATGAATGAAACAAGGAAATAACACACTGTAATACTTTAGAGGAGGAATCATCACCAATCCTATAATATTCTACAAGATCTATGTGATTAAGTGATACAATTTTCACAAAAATAATAGGCTTTCTTTTCATATTTCGAAACCTATTTTTAGTGTTGTGACCTCCTATTTATAAGACAAAGGGTGCGTTTAATCATGGCTCAATACATAAAATCCTGGGCCGAGTTTTCAACTGTCAAGTCAACTTTCTTTCTCAGCTAGGGGAAGTTTTGTCTGTAAAAAATATTAAAAAAACAATAGTAATGGCCTCCCAGAGGAAAGAACATCACAGAATTGTAGAACAGGTGAGACATAAATGAAAAATCCCAACACCCCATCCCTGTAATCACTTATGTTTCATGGTTGCATTTAGTTCATGGCATATGCTCTTGTGTTAATGCTCAGCTAACTCTCGTTATTCCGTCTTTAAGACCTTTGGTGCCGACCTTGAGAACAGGTTATGAAGAGCCATTTATGGGGCGTGCCCATACTTGGTTTTGAATGATCCCTCTCCTAATTCACTGCTATAGCCACCTCTGAGACCGACTCTGTCATTTCCGCCATAAAACCATTTTGAGCACGATCGACACCCAGATCAAGCTTAGGGTTGAGTTCTCATTTTAATGATGGAAGTCTCAAGGGGCACGGGAATTTACCACTTCAAACAGGCTAAAGGGCACAGATGTTTTACCTCTGGAATAGGTGAAAGGGCACTTCTGGTTTCCCCCCTTAGCTCCACTTTCGGCCCCTTTTGTAGTGCTCTGCATATGACCGGGGGATGGGACCAAGGGCTTTATGCTTTAGTGCTAAGGCTCTCAATGGTTGCGTAGGGGGCCTCTTCCTTTATAACTTGAAAATACCTTCGATTTCTCCTTACACTGCATCGATCGATTTCTAGGACACGAAATCTGTAAAAATTGCCAGACATAACATATCACATTGGGGGCCTCTCTCTTGATCACAATTGCAGCTAGGGAGGTGTATCAACAGTAGGAAGAGATTTTACTTTGCGCAATCATCAATCACCAATACCCTGCGGTGACATCATCACTTCCATGTGTCACCCTGTGAGTGGTGACATGTGGCACCCAAAAACAGCCCCATATGATCCCTGAAAATGCCAAAAAATGAGTAACACGTGTCCACCTACCACGTTAGCATTCATACTGCCACGTCATTTCTAACTTCATTTACCATGTCAACTTTGAGAATCACCAAATGCTGTCATGTGGCCCCCTAGAGGAGAGAGAAAGAGGTCTGCTTGACCCTATTTTTTATGTTTTTCCTTTATATTTGGTTTTCTTGCCCCCCTGGCGATGCACCACTTTATTGCATGATCGAAGGCTTACAAATCTTTTAGGTTGAAATCTAGCCAATATGTCAATCACCGATATTGCGGGACTGCGATATTAGCCTTTGGTGTCAAGAACCGCTAATATCATTAAGTGTGAACCATGGGACTTCGTCGATAGTCAATTGCCGATACATTTCTATGCCTAGGGGGTTCTGATTGCCGATATATGTTGGGCTGTAATCCACCAACTAAAGATATGAGATATCGGTGATCGGCATTTCACTATTCCTTTTTGCATCAATTCTCCTTACCCACCTAAATCCCCGATTGCGATTGCGATGAGCTTCCTGAGTCTCGATTGTGAATTTTTCACCATACTTAGCCATTTTCCTTAATCAATTGGGCTTTTTAGGGGTAATCTTCAAGAGACTCTAACTTTTGACCCAGGAACCATTTTTTGGACTTCTATATATCGCTCGACAAATTTTTCTAATGACTATGCAATGGAGAGGATCCCATCGAGCTCTAATAGCTTTTGTGGCTCAGGAAATGGCTTCAATTTCAATTTTCGCATGCATCATCGATCAAATTATGATAATTTGCAAAGTAGTGAGTGAGTAGTGAATGACGACATCACACATGGATTTGACATTGTAGAGCAAATAAGACATCAAAACGAAGTCCATTGATGGTGAAAGAGGCGAGCAATAATACCCACATCATGGCCTTCACCGTGGCTCATTGTTGTAGCTAACATCTTCGCTATTTCTTGCATCACATCTTTCCGATCAAGCTATCGGAGTCCAATGGTTATTAATGTCAAAAAAACACAACCCGTAGGGCTTGAGAATCGAGGCCTAAATCAGAGTTGACCATTGGAAGTCGTGCATCAAATTCATGTCCAGATGTTTTTTGTAAGAACAATAATTATTTCACTTCCTCTACCATTGCCACCACTATGACATTTCAAACTCAGAAGAGTCATCGCCAACTAATCACACTGCCTCACCTCCGCCACCTAAAAAAGTGTTTGTTTAATTGGCGTAACTCACTTAAAATATCCTATAAATAGAAGGATCATGGAGAGGTAGAAATCATCCACTCCTGGTTTTTTTATTGTTGGGGTAATTAAATAGTTGTAGCCATTGTTCACTATGTTTTTTCTCCATATTTTTTTTTATCGTTTGGTATTAGAGCCAGATTGTAGTTCGTTGGAAGCCTTTATTCCCTGAGATTCAGTGAGAAGCCGTTGTTGTGTCCCTAAAATTCGTTGTTGTGTGAGGATGAACAGAACTGTTGTGTAGAGCACTTGTGACCAAAATAGTTGGTGTTATCAAGGAATTATTATAGAGTGGCATGGATCTATAATGCATTGACAATTAACATTAAGTCAAGGCTATGTATGTGTCTCATCAAACTTCCCATCTTCAAATATGTATTGGAGTGTAAAAGTCGTGGAGTTGGAGTTGTTTAACGTTGCACTGAAACTGTAATTGTATTGGACTGTGAAAGCTATGACGCTGGAGTTGTTTAATGCTTCAAATTGCTACACTAAAACCATACCGCTATCGGTATGTTTTTTGATGTTTTCATTTAAAGGAGGGTTAAGTAATTTGGAGTTTAAAAAAATATTGTTGCAATTTTTATTTTTTTCTATGGAAGTTTTTCCCGCAATTTTTTTTTTTTTTTTTTATGGAAGTTAAGGAGTGGAATGTATGCAGAAGAAAAGTAGAATTTCTGTATTTCCTTTGGCACTGATTTATTTAGATCTGTTGAAAATTATTTGACTCAGTATTGAAGATATTTTTTTATATATAGTTTATTTGAAGGAAGAGTTTTTTTTATTATTTATAGAAATTAGAGTACTTTGTAAAGTGAATTAAAATGGCTTCAAGTACCAATACTACTCAGTGAATTCCTATTTTAACTGAGAAAATTTATGATTCCTAGTTTATTCGAATGAGAACATTGTTGTGTTCTCATGATCTTTGGGGATTTGTTACTGATGGATATCTGGAGCTTGCTAATGAGGCAACATAGATGGCTCTTACAAATGTTGAATGAATGTTGTTGAGAGAGAACAAAAAGAAGGACAATAAAGCTCTTAGCCTTTTTCAACAAGGCTTAGATGATGTGATACTTTCAAAAGTCTCAAATATAGAATATTCAAAGGAGTAGGACACTCTTGAATCATGTGATCAGGGTGTAGCGAAAGTAAAGAATGTCAAGTTGCATAATTTAAGAAGAGATTTCAAGAATATGAGAATGAAAGACATTGAAACTGTGGATGATTTTATGGCTCAAGTCATGAGTGTTGTTAACCAATTGCAAAAATATGTAGAAGACCTCTCAAACAAGAAAGTTATCATGAAAGTCCTTCAAAGTTTGCTAAAGAAATTTGAAGCGATTTTTGTATCCATAGAAGAGTTCAAGGACACAAGTTAAATGAAAATTGAAGATTTGACTGGTTTGTTGATTGCACATGAATCCAGGATGTCAGGATATGATGATAGCACATTGGATAATGCCTTCAAAATTCAGCTTCGATTTCATAGAGGAAGAGGCAGAGGAAGATCGAGCAATAGAGGATGAGGTGGCAGAGTAGCTGATCAAAGACGTCCGCAAGATAATTATGAACATGAAAAGAAATCTCAACAACGTCCTTCTAATTTAAGGGGGAGTTAAAATAGAACGTAGCACCAAGGAAACCAAAGGTATGATATGTCTAGAATTCAATGTTATTATTGCAAAATATATATCCACTTTTGTACTAAGTGTTTGAAGAGGTAGGTAGATGTTGGTAAGAAATATGCACACATCTCAAAAGAATTTGAAGACTGTGAGAAGCCAATTTTTATGACTTGTAGCGTGGCTCAAGAATGTTAGAATGATATCTGGTTTTCAGATAGCGGCTGCAGCAATCACATGACTAGAAACAAATATTTATTTATCAATCTAGACACCAATATTCAGTGTGAAGTCAATTTGGGTAATGGCATTCAGGTATGTGTTAAAGGTAACAGAATGATTGTTGTTTATATTAGTGATGGTGATAGAAGAACAATTGATGATGTATATTATGTACTTATCTTGAAATGCAATATGTTGAGCATTGGACAATTGATCGAGAAAAGGTATATAGTGTTCTTCAAGAATAATGTGTGTACTATCTGTTGAAAATAATACAGGGGGGGGGGGGGTGAATCAGTATTATCTAGTCCTTTTACCAAATCTTCCTTATTTACACTTTGAATTATTTTTGCTTATCAGTACCATAAAATAATGAGCATGAACAAGAAAAATAGACAGTCACATCAAAGAACACCAGATATAAGGTGGAAACCCAATGTGGGTGAAAACCACCTGCTGCAATATGTCTCTATCTTCTTTCAAATTAGAAACTCCTTTTACAATGGTCTTGTACTGGTGCAGTCCTTTACCAGTACGCAGGCTGCAACCTGCAGAGAGCTACAACTCTCTCTCGTTTTCCAGTCTCTTCTGGAAGGGAGCTACAACCCCCCTACTTCTTTTCAATGACCACTTTTCATAAATTATCAAACTGGATCCATATACATCAAACGATCATCAAGTACGTGTAAATTACACAGTCAGCTACAGTAACCAGATCAAAAGTAACAGAACTAAAACCAGAACACCTTTTCAACAGAAAAATTCAGTCAACAGAAGATCTTAAGACAGATACGCAGTTTTCCTTTCACTGGCCTACGTGCCCCCGCACTTCACCTTATGCGCCCTTGCGTATACCCGTAGACAACGCTCTGTTGCACCGCGTGCCTACACACTTGTTCTTCAATCACGGTGCGTACTGTTGCTGAGGGTGCGCACCCATATACACTATCGCGCCGCGTACTTCACTGAAGCCACCCACCCAAAGACACTATTGCGCCGCGTACTGTTTCTGTGCGTACGCACCTGAACCTATTTCTCTCTACGCACCCACGCACTATGCCTTCGTTGCCTCTGCGTACCCATGCACTGCCCCTTCGTCGCCTTTGCATACCCACACACTCGCACCGTTAATCACCTGCGTACCTCTGATTAGGGCCGAAATACAGTCAGATGCTCAGATCTGGTCTTGCGCTCGAGAGATCTCCCTTCACAGATTCACTTTCAATTTCTCTTTTATAGATCAAGCTTTTAAACCGAGAACCCAATATTTCAGATCTTAAGATATTCAATTTTTCAAAAGATACATAAGCCAAATGACCTCCTTTGCTTTATATAGGCAAGCTCTTCCTCAAATCATGGACCAATACCATGGGCCAAAACCATAATAATACAATACCGTCGGCTAAATACCAAGGTTAAACATAAGAAACCCCACTTGTGCGCGCTTTACTGCCTTGAAGAGTGTGCACTGGGGGTACGCACCTTCTGAACGGGTGACCTGCGGGTATGTACGCACTTTTTGTATGGAATACCTGCATGTACGTGCCTTTTGTACTGAGTACCTGCGTACCCATTATTTTCTCCAATATTTGAAAGTTGATCATCAATCTCTGCTACTGACCTGATGTATAGAGCTCCATCACCTGCAAGAGTTGTCATCAAGGACAACACATTATCCATAATGCCAACACTATCATTGAATAATATCCAAGTAAGTAGATGATACCAAGAGTATAAATGACAAAGAAAAGGATGTTTCTGCTTATAATGAGAAATGAATTGTTTGCCTCCTTGAATGCTTACAAAACTGAGAATTTTGACAAATCGTGTTTATGGCATTAAAGATATGGTCATTTATATTTTGGTGGTCTAGATTTTCTGCAGAAGAATCAGATGGTGAAACGGTTACCCAGTATTCAATAATCGACGAGCTCATGTAAAAGTTGTATACCTGAAAAACATCATAGACATAAATTTCTATCTAGAGTTTCGTATAGGGCGAGAGCTCCATTGGAGATTTTTCACACAAATTTATGTGGGCCAATGCAAACACCTTCTTTGGCTGGTAATGTTTACTTTTTGACTTTTATTGATGACTATAGCTCAAAAACATGGGTTTATCTTCTGAAATAGAAATCTAAAGAATTTTTTGTATTTAAAAGATTTAAAGCTATGGTTGAAAAGGAAAGTGGAAATCATATTAAAATTTTGAGATCAGATAGAGGTGCTGAAAGCTAACAAATTTCATTGAGTTTTGTCAATCGCATGGAATCGCGAGGCAGTTTACTGCACGTTATCCTCCACAGCGAAATGGAATAGCTGAAAGCAAGAATCAAACTATTATGAATATGGCTCGAATTATATTGAAGGAAAATCATCTACCAAATGAATATTTGGGAGAAGTAGTAGCTTTCGTTGTTTATATTATTAACAGAAGTTTGACTAAGAGCATGAAGGATTGAGTTCCTGAAGAAGCCTAGAATGGTAAGAGTTGGCATATATATCATTTAATAATTTTTTGTTTTGTTTCTTATGCACATGTTCCTAAAGAATTGAGAAAGAAGTTAGATGATAGAAGTGATAAATGTATCTTTATTGGATATAGTAAGGAGTCTAAAGCATATAGACTTTATAATACCATCACGAAGAAATATATTATCAGTAGAGATGTTGAGTTCAAGGAAGAAGAATCTTGGGATGGAAGCATTGATAAATATGTTGCAAAGACAACTATATTATTCGATGGAGATGATAACGAAGATGAGCAAGAAACACAAGGTGGACAACCAATTCCATATACACCTGTTGCAAGCACTTCAGCAAGCCAATCACCAAGAGTTAGTCCATTACATTTCAGAACACCAAGAAATATGAACATGGTGAAACATCAGGTTATCGTGGATAACAAACAACAGGATCAAAGGTAAGTAATGATTCTAATCCTACAATAACTACACTGAAGAATAGAATTAAAGGTAAAAATACTAGAAGTTTAAAGGAATTGTATGAGCAGAATGATGAAATAGATCAAGTTTCAAATTTTGAATTACTTGCATATGATCTAGTACATTTTGATGAAGCTGCAAAAGAAAAAATTTGGATAAAATCCATGGATGAAGAAATTGATTCTATAGAAAGAAATAATACTTGGGAACTTGTAAATTTGCCTAAAGGTAAAAAAACTATAGGTGTTAAATGGATTTACAGAACTAAAGTGAATGATGAAGGTGAAATTGAAAAGCATAAAGCAAGACTTGTAGCTTAGGGGTTGAGTTAACAACCTGGTATTGATTATAATGAAACTTTTGCACCTATAGCTAGAATTGACACAGTAAGAATGGTATTAGCTATTGTTGCACAAAATAAATGGAAAATATATCAGATGGATCTTAAGTCTGAATTTTTAAATGGTTTTATGGAAGAACAGGTTTATGTGAAACAATATCGTGGATATGAAATTGATGGTTAAGATGATAAAGTTTACAAATTAAATAAAACATTATATGGATTGAAACAAGCACCCCGAGTATGGTATAGTAGAATCAATGAATATCTGAATAACAATGAATTCATCAGGAGTCCAAGTGAGCCAACTTTGTATACAAAAGTAAACAAGGAAGGTAAAATTTTGATTGTGTTCATGTATGTTGATGATTTGATTTTCACTAGAGATCTCTAAATAGATGATTTTAAGTCAAGCATGAAAAGAGAACTTGATATGACTGATTTAGACCTAATGAAATATTTTCTTGGTATTGAAGTAACTCAATCTGAGGATAGTATTTTCATTTGTCAATCTAAGTATGCGAAGGATATATTGAAAAAGGTTCAAGATGGAAAACTGTAAGCCATTTGTAACACCAATTGCAATTGTTATAAAACTCAGTGAAGATGATCATGGTTCAGATATTGATCCAACCTTGTTTAAACAATTGGTTGGAAGCCTTATGTATTTGACTGCAATAAGGCCCGATATATTTTTTGGTGTAAGTTTAATTTCCAAATTCATGGAGTCTTCGAAGAGTACCCATTGGCTATTTGGAAAGAGGATTTTAAGATATGTTGTCGGAACAAGAAATTATGGTATCCTATATGCATCTGATTCAAATTTTAAACTAACTAGATATATAGATAGTGATTTTGTAGGCAACATTGATGACAGGAAGAGCACATTTGGGTATGTGTTTAGTTTTGGTTTAGGTGCATTTTCATGGGCATCAGTGAAGCAATCCATTGTGATTCTATCATTAGCTGAAGCAAAGTATGTTGCAGCCACAACAACAACATGTCAAAATGTGTGCATGAGAAGAATGTTGAAAGAGTTGTTGCATGAACAGAAAGAACCAACTCATATTTTTTGTGACAACAAATCTGCTTTTGCATTATCAAGAAATCATGATTTCTATAAGAAGAGTAAACATATTGATATGAGGTATCATTTCATTCGATAAGTAGTAAGCAATAATGAAATATGTATGGTGTTCTGCAAATCAAAAGACTAGTTTGCAGACATATTTATAAAACCCTCGGGAAAAGAATTGTTTGAAACTCACAGGGAAAACATAGAGGTGTGCATGATGTAATGACATTTTGATGTAATAACAAAGTTTTGTTCTTTTTTGTGAAATAATTAAGGGGGAGAGTGTAAGAACAATTAATTATTTCATGTCCTCTACCATCACAACCTCTATGACATTTCAAACTCTGAAGAGTCACCGCCGAAAGATCACACTACCTCACCTCCTCAAATCTGAAAGGCCAACACCGATCGAATGCGAAGGGGTAGCACCACCTAAAAAAAAAAAAAAATAATTGATGTAACTAACTTAAAATCTGCTATAAATAAAAGGATCACGGAGAGGTGGAAATCATCCACTCCCTCTTTTTTTATTGTTGGTGTAATTAAACAGTTGTAGTTGTTGTTCACTATGTTTTTCTTTGTATTTGTTTTTATCATTTTTGTGCCATTCGCTTCAAGAATGACCTGGCTTGCCATAAAATGAGCGGTTGAGATAAGGGAAAACTGTAATGAGTAATACCCTTTTTTAATACGATGGCAAACGATTTTTCTATCGTCTAACATCAAAACCAATGGCTCACAAAGGTACAAGTGGCCTCAAAAGGGAGTTCTTCTCAGAAAAGCACCTTACAAGTAGCCTCAAAAGAAAGTTCTTAAAAAAAACACCTTACGACATAAACATTTTATAAAATAATCAAATTTAACCAATATATATAAACTTTTTATTTAATAAATTAATCAAATTTATTTAATAGATTAATCAAATTTAACCAATGCGATATAAGATGGTGTGATATTAATCTTTTGTTAGTTAGTATAAAGAGATTTGGGAGACTAATGAAGCATAGAAGTATATCTTTTGTATATAGCATGATCACATACCGATGCCATGCCCCCTCTCGTCTTTGTATATGTTTCCCTTCCCCTTGCATGTTTTCCACCGCTCTTTAAAAAAATATATTTTAGTTTTGCACTATCGAGACATGCAATGGAAGGCACCGGGGCATAAAATTCTAGGCTTTAGGTTTCGCTTTACCAAATCCAACAAGGATATTAAACATTATGGAGGATGCCACCGTCTATGTTCACTAGTAATTGGTGGAGGGTGGCCTATGAAGTGGAGAACAACCTAGGGTTATTTCATTTTGCATCTCGGGATAACATAGAAAGTTTTGTGCATAAATTATTGTGTTTGTGCGGTTGCGTTGAGATTAAGCATTATCTTTACTTCTCGTTTTTTTGATTGAAAATATGAAGTGAACAATGATTAGAAATTAACCTTATTGTAAGTTTTGTTAGTGTCAAACATATTAGCTGTTATCAAATTATTATGTTTGTGTCAAACATATTAGCTGTTATCAAATTATTAGCGTTGAGATTAAGCATTCTCTTTACTTTTGTTTTTTTTTGTTTTTAATTGAAAATATGAAATGGAGAATGATTAGACATTAACCTAATTGTAAATTTTGCTGAAATTGTGATTTTCATTTGGAGTTTATGGTTATTATTTGGTGTTTTTTGTAAGTAAACTATTTCTTTATATGGATCATATACTTCAAAGAGAAATATATGAATCACATAGTTGAAGTTTTCTTTTTATGCGGAAAGTTTTATTTTATGGTATGATGAAGGTAAGATAGTGATAAGTGTTATGGTGGTTTTTTTTATTTCAATAATTATTTTCATATCATCACCATCTTTCTATAAGAGTTTTTGTATAGAATATTTGCATGTTTTTATAAATTTTATATATTTTTAAAAAAATTGTGTTAACTATAAAAATAAGTTTGAAATTTGATATTAATTATGACCAAAAATGTATCACTATTTATGCTGATGTGTATAAATAGTAATTATGCTGATGTGTATAAATAGTAATTGCGTATTATAATATTTTTTTATAAAACTTAGTCCAATTTAACAAATAATCTTAATCATTTGAAATTGGATGACCACACATTTAAAATCAAAATCAAAGTTACTTATTATTATTATTATTATTTTAAATAAGAATTCATTAAAAGCTATTAAGCATGTACAATAAATAAATACGAATTTGATATATTGAAAACTAAGTAAGATTTCCAAAGATAGCTTAAATCAACAAACCACAAACACCGAGAGAGTGTCTCTGATGAAAGGATTATTAAACAATTGGTGTAAAAACACAAACATTTGTCACCGAAACTACACTTAACGACAACAAATAATATCTCCAATTCAAAAAAAAAAAAATAGTATAAACACTACTTCATCATGAAATAAGTATAAGTTTAAAAATATTTAAGAGTTCCCATTAATCTCTTAATTAAGTTCTAGGAAACCATATTAATCTTAGTGGATGTTAATAATCATCATCATTTTAGAGATTTAATTAATCTCTTTTTTCATTTTCCTGAAAAATTGATTTTTATTTTTCATTATGGTTATAGAAACTTTTTATTTTAAATTTTGTTTTGAATTAAATATTTTTATTGTTTCAAATTAAATATT
>APFE031439465.1:86081-107134 GCA_000404065.3 Pinus taeda
ATAAATATTTTGAATTTTATTTTTAAAGATTAATAAGAAACAATAATTATTTATTTTTGAATTTCAATTTTAAAATTCATATATAATTTAAAAATCAATTAATATATATGGATCGCAAGTTAAATTTTTTATTTATGTAAAGTAAATTATATATTTGTTAATTTTTAGTCTACTCTTAGAAATCAAATGATTAGAAAAACTAAAATTCTCAGTATATAGTATATAGATTGCTTAATTTCCATATGATAACAAAAATAATAAAACTTTCAACGAATTCATTTTTTTTTCAAAAGAAAAAATGAACTTTTTATTAAGACAATAAAAAGTTACACATGTAGATGCAGAAGCATTATTGTTATGTATTTCCTCAAGAGACGGAGAGAAACATATATAGTCTATGAAATAATCCATAGTGAGTTGTGTGCATCAAAAGGATAGAGACCCAAGCCTCTCCATGAATAGATAAAAATGCCCTCTTAAAGCCGTGTTCAAGTACATATATATCATTGTATCACAAAAATTGAATAAATAAACAGACTTTGGACACATAATATAAATATATCATATTGTCTCCATGAATATATAAAACAACCCTCTTAAAGCCATGTTCAAGAACAAATATATCGCTATATCACAAAAACTGAATAAATAAACAGACTTTGGACACATCATATAAATATATCATACTGTCATTAGTAGATAAATAAAATTATGACGAGATGATGTATATATTGCGGCAAAATAAAGTGGATAAAAGGTCGCATACTGTGTAGTGGAAAAAAATGTCATGTGATGAAAGGAGGGTGATCAAAATCCTAGATCCTCCCGTCTATGGTCTCTTGAATATTCCATATGCCTAAAACTTATTGAACACCATCCTTAGGTAAGAGATCCTCCTTTGTCTTATGTTCCCTGTATATGTGGCAGTCAGAGATAAAATCAAAAGCCTATTTGAGAGTTAAAATTTCTTCAATGAGTGGGATCAAAGTATGATTTTGACATCTGCGTACTACATTAAACCAATTAATAACATGTAATGAATCTCCAAAAACTTGCACTGAAGCTAAACTAAGTTCCTGAGCCCAACATAATAATAATTTCAATAAGAGAATCTTTGCATAGTTGTTTGTTCTAGTTCCAAGGCCTATTGATGATTTTAAATTTTTGTGGTTATTGATGTAAATAACCAGGCCGGCCCCACATCTATTCTGAGGATCTAAATCTCCATCAAATTATGCCCACAACATTTGTGGTTTGACTTTTTGTTCTCTGATAATTCATGGAGCCGAAGTTGACAAGGATATTGGGAGTAATGAGAATATTGTGGCGATTTCAATAGCTATGAGAGAGGGGGCAGAAGAAATGTCTTGGAATATGCCTTTATTTCCTACCATTCATATGCCCTAGAGGGTTAGTAGTGGTATATTCCTTAATTTTTCATCTCGCATAGTATTCCACCAATTTTGCCAAGCTTCCCCAATGTTTAAACCTCTCGAGGTCATGCTACGTCCCAGGAGACTCAAAGATGCTTCCTAGACTTTTTATGTGAAGGGGAAACTTAAAAAGATATTATTTACCGACTCTCCAACATTTTTGCACACGCACCAACCTGGACTATGTTTGCTTCTTTTCTTGATATTTCTTGAGGTAGGAACTTTATTTCTAAGGATGCACTAGAGGAATAGCCTTGAATTTAGAGGGCTAGTTTCTATAGTGATTTCTACCACCATGCCTGTAAACCATGGACTCTCCTATCCATTTGATAGTTGTAACCAAATTTAGGTGTATAGAAACTAGCTGGTGCGTGGACCCATCTGAGTTCATTAGACTGAACCCTAATCTTGACATGTGTTCTTTGTATTTCTTTGATGTAATCTTGTCACATGGCTTCTAGATTAGGATCTAAATGAAGATGTTCAATTTATTTCAAACCTTGATGTTAGATCAATGAACCCTCATCCTATGCTACCTAATTTGAAAAAATGATTCATTGATTGTTTTGGGTTGTTGCTAGTTCCCTTGGCAGTTCATATCCTTCTCTACATCCTACCCAAGGGTTAGTGCTAATTCTGATTTTTTCATTGCTCTCTATATTCCAAAGTAGACCCTCTTCAATAACCCTAAACGATTCCAGTATATATTTCTGTATTATTAACACATTTGGAGTTTTCTTGTCCTACCTTCACACCCATTCCTAATGGAGAGAGGATCGATATACTTCCTTTTGACTACAACATTCCATAGATTATCATAGGATAGTATGCACAATCCAGACTTTGTTGCAAGAGATAATGCAAAAATAGGAATATATTTTATACCCCAACCTCCCCAAGCCTTTGGGAGGGCTATGTTTTCCCATGCCACCTAAGGGAGAACTTATTCCTCCTTTGCTCCAGCCCATGGGAATTTCCCACACAGTTTCCTTATTTGTGAGAGAATTCCTTTGGGGATCTATGTGAGGGCTATACATTGAACATCAATTACAATTAGAACTGACTTTATCAGTACCAACCTTCTAGTTCTCGAGATCCATTTGTAACTCTAGTGATTTATTCATTTTTCAATCTTGGCCAGGAGCCACTGCCAATCTTGTTTTTTATAGGAGTATGATTTGAGATGGAATCCCAAGTATTTGAGACTATCCTTGCTTGATTTTGCTTCAAAAGCGAGGAAAGATTGAGCCCTTTGTATTTTTTCCCGAGATAAACCTTCAGGTACCAATGAATACCTTTGTTCGTTTATACACATACTTGTAGCTTTAAGGAATAGGCTGAGTGATTCTTTCATTTGCTGAAGATCCTTCCTAGACCCATCACTGAAGACAAGAATATCATCTATAAACAAAATGTGTGTTATGAACATTTTTGTGGCTACCTTGACTCCTTTTACATCTCCTCTGCATTTTGCTGTGACAATCAGTGTACTTAGCCCTTCAGCAGCTAGTAAGCATAGGTGTGGTGATAATGTACATCCCTGTTTGAGGCCTCTCTAGGCATGGAATAATAAGGATGTCGCTCCATTTATTAAAACTACAAACTCACATTTGTGATACACCCCATAAACCAGTTGATAATAGAAATATCAAAGCTCAGATGAGTGAGCAATAAACACAAATAAATCCAACTAATTATGAGGCCTTTAACAAGTCTATTTTTCCCATCATGCCTTTTATTTTACTCTTTTTAAGGTTGTGCATAGTTTTGTCGGTCACTCTTATTGCTTCATGAGTTTGTTGAGCATCTAAAAAGCCAAATTTTCCCTAGAGTTATTGTTTGATAATATGGGTTTGAACTGGATATCTATGATCTTGGCTATTATCTTTTAGATGCAATTGTAGAGAGAGATTTGTTTGAATTCCTCAAAGTTCTTGGGGTTATCATTTTTGGGAATTAAATCCAAGAAAGTGGTGTTGAACGGTTCATATATTTGACCTTTGATCCTAGAGTCCTCCACCGCTCGAGTAAGCTCATCCCCAATAAGTTCAAATAAATGTTGGAAGACTTCAACTATCCATCCATTCAGTCCTAGGCTATTATATTTTTGCATAGATTTCATGACTCTTTCCACTTCCTCTTTTTTGATTCTGTCCATGAGCTAATCATTTTCTTCCTCCTCCATATATCTAAGAAATAATTGGGAAACCTAAATTACTTCTACGATAATTGATTTATTTGGATCTCTAAAGATATCTTTGAAATGGTATCTCCCCTTGGAGGCTAATTCGTAAAAAAAAATGTTATGCTTCGATGTTCTTTCTGCATTTCCGAGACAGTATTTATGTTTTTTCTACCCCTTGCATAGTTTTGGAAAAAAATTGAGTTTTCATCCCTAGAAGCTAGCCATATGGCTCTACCTTTTAGTCTCCATTATTCTTCTTTGTCCTTTAGAATCTTCCTTTTTGAACATTCTAGTTATTTTATCCTTTCCCTGGATTCTTCTGTCTCATATACATCACCCTTCAAGCTTTCCAATCTTTCTAGTTTTGCTTCAATATTTTTTAATTTTGCCTCTTCCCTTGTCCTATTTTCTTTTGCCCACATGATCGTAGTTTGTTTCATCCTTTTGAGGTTTTCCACCAATTGATGAGCTATGGAAATTCCCTGGTCTAGGGAGTGTGGAATCCAGGTAGTGTGTACCATCGCATTGTATCTTTCCTCTTGGAGCTAGGCTAGATTAAATTTAAATTGGCTTCTTGGCTTCACTCTGCTACCTTTTAGTTCCAGAATAATAGGGGAATGGTATGATTCTCCTGTCGTTCCTACCCATTCTTGAAAAAGGGAAATAATGTTGGTTAAATACTCATTCAACAAAAACTTATCCAACCATTTTGCCACCCTAACCAAACTTGAGTGCATGTTTCTCTAGGTTGGTTTGTATTTGATCATATTGATATATATTAGCTTGTTTACCATCCAATTTCTCACAAAAAATCAGTCAAGGGAGCATCTTGAGATTATGGACCCCAGGTCTCTAACTTTCTTAATGAGAAATTTGAATCCCTTCCCATCACCACATTAGGACCATTCATGAAATATTTTGACAAAAGGGAGTTCCAAAATGTGACCCTATCATGACATGGGTCATAGATGTTGATGAGGGAGAGATCGAAGCATAACTTAGAGGAATAGACCTCATCTCCTAGGGCCAGTTCTGAGCCCCATGATTTTAAGAGCCGAAATGTATTGGCCTTGAATCCCATAGCTAAACTCCCTGATATTCCCTTCGCATTGGAGGTCACAAAGGACCATCTAGGAATCATTTATAGAGGGGGTTCGACACAATTTCTACATTACCTAAGGCTTCTTGAAGTATAAGGACATCCAAGCTAGTGTCCTTGCTTAGGTATTTCATATATAGCTTCTTGTGGGTGCTAGCAAACCCTCTGCAGTTGAAAGATAAATTAATCATTTATCACCCTCTTCAGGGGATTGCGTCGCTCTAAGCGACCATTCCAAAGAGAGTTTTTTCCCATCCACTATGTCTAATTTATCTTTGAGTTGGGCATGGGAAATATTTTTTTTCTTTCCTCTAAAATTCCCAGGTCTAGATGGTGCTTAGACTTCTCCTAACCCCCCTACAGAGTTGCTGGAAACATCTTTCTTCTCCCTTAGATGTAGATTGTAGTGAGAGGCAAAAGAGGATGAATGGGGGAGGTTGTCATGTCAGGAACATGTGGGGTATATCTAGCGAGTTTGAGGGCAGGGATTGAAGTTATGATATTGTTGTTTTACAAGTTGGATAATGGGAGCATCTTTGAGTTCTTTGTCCTCGCGAGACCAGACCTTGAATTAATATCAAGAAAAGAGCACATAATAGAGGACAAAGAGGAGGAAAAGTGTAAAGTAGTACTTGCAAACTAAGGAAGAGGACCAATGGCTTCATGAGAATCCTTCACTTCCATTCATCGATCATTTCTCGGATCTTCTTTTCACCTGAGAATATGATGAGGATTCACTTCTACCTCAATCGAGATATGGCCATCTTCTTGCTGCTCCCCCACTTCCTGAGCCTAGTTTTCCCCTTTAGCTTCAATTTGTACAAGCCCTTCTTCTCTTGGGATACCTCATTGTCTTCTCCTTCTGCGAAACCCAAAGGGGCAGTCTCACGCTAGATGGCCATGTTTGTGACAACGATGGCAACGGAAAGGAAGTTCCTCATAATCAATGAACTGTGAGTGTGTGTACCCTTGAAGGTGAAAATCAATTTTTTTTGTGAGTTCGTCTCTTGGATTGAGCTTTACCAGGATTCGGGCTACTATCGTGCCTTTGGTTTCCTTACAAGACAATTTTGCTTCAAGAAAGAGACCCAATTTATTTTCAATTGTCTTAGAAACATCTTTCATCCAAAGGTGAGGAGGCAGAGCTCGGAGGCGAACCCAAATTGGAACATCCTCAGGTTTCTCTCTTTTTGTGTTAAAAAGAGGAGTCCATTTTTTGAACAAAATTTGTGAGGAGCCAAAACATCAATTGCACTCAAGAACCCATTCAACCACTTCAAGTTTAGTAAATCTGACTAGGAACCACCCCCGAGCTAAGTTGATCACCTCTAACTCATTTTTTGGTGCCCCCTTCCAAGCCTTTGATATCTAGTCGGCAATGTAGCTAGCCATAAAGAATCTTCCCTTTACTCTCTCAACAATGATAAGTTATGATTCTTTCAAAGCACTATTAATTTGGATGTCAACCCCGAGTACTAGATTAGGGTTTTCTAGTTTTTTTCCTAATACATTTACCTTTCTTCCTCTTCAAGCCTGAGTTTTGGGCATTTCCCTTCTCTAGTCCTTATATCTAGTTATGCAATCGATGTGGCTGTGCGTGAGCTTTGGTTAGCTCTTCTTGTTGTTGATATTTTGTCAAGGTATTCATCCTTGTTACCTCCCCAATCTCTACATTTTGTCACCCATTCTCTAGTTGTTGTCCAAAAACCACCACCAAAGCCCCTGAGAGGTCGACCTCCTACAATTTTCCATTCTCCTTTCCCATGGTTACTTGGGTCATGCCTTATGATGCTTTTGTCCCACCAGGGATGCCTTGTAAATCTCCAAATTTTTGCGTCAGAAGACAACCGAGTCTTTATTTCCCTCTAAAAGGCTTTTAACTGTCTTTTGGATGGGAATCCCTTATCTTTGTCTCTCCTATTTTATGAGCAATTTTTACAGCGAGGGTTCTAATGACTCTGTGGGTTGTGCCCTTGTCCTTTGCAGGCAGACCCTTAGACAAACTATTTTTTAACCCCTCATTCCCCCAGAGGCCACAACTATTCACAATATCCTCTAATCCTCCCATAGCCCTAGAACCTCAGGATTTTTCAGGGGTTTTTTGGATCTTACCTGGATTTTCATCATTGTCCAAAGAGGTTGATCCAATGTTTTTGGTGAAGAAGCATGTCCTTCCTGATGAAGCTTGACAGTTTCCCATAAAGATGTTGTGTCGAGGTTAATCTTTTCTTCCTCCAAAAATATCAGTCCACCTTTTGTTAACTGCTCTTGCCCAAAGAAAACCATTTTTCAGTTAAGGATCTAGTTGGAAGCCTAACCTTGTCTAGATTTTGTTGAGTCGAATTAAGTCCCCAAACTATTAAGATAAATTTCAGCTCAAGTTCTAGATCGATAAAGTCTCTTGGACTAACCATTTCCCCTTCTTGAGTAAATACAAATAATAAATTCATTTTATGTTAAATAAAAATGTAATTAAAATTTCAAATATATAAATATTTTTTATTTAAATAAAAAATATAAGTTAAATTAAAAATAACATTTAGTTAAGAATATATTTGATTTTATATTTAAGTAGTCAATAAGTTTAATTAGTTAATCAGTTAAAATCATTTTCAAATAACAACATTTCTAACTCAACTATAACTAAAAACTTATTTGAATTTATCAATTCATTTTAACATAAAAATATATTTTAAATTTTAAATATATAACATTTCAATAAAGTTTTTTATTTCAAATAATTTCATCTTCACATATATCGTTTTAATCAAATAAACTAAAAAGTATATGCAGGCACTTCGTGTGTACAAATGAGCAGTAACATGCCACCTTGTAACTCTTGTTATATATGTGTTCTTGTTAGACATTGGATAAAGCAACACTCCTTGTGTGTTTCGTGACATGGACTAACCACCTCTCGTGGATCCTTATATCTGGTGATGCTATCATTGACTAAAACTTGTGGGTTTTGATATAATGGCAATCATGATTATCAACAAGTGGTATCAGAGCATAAGTCACGAGTTCTATGTTACTGAAAATTTTTATTTATTCCCTTCACTATAATCTCTATTATCTCTAAAATGTCAATGGGGTGTAAAATAATATGATTTAAATCTTTTATTAAAATATAATATAATTTTGATAACTAAAGTATAATATCTAGACTTTCAATGGGGTATAAAATAAAATGATTAATTTTTTTTATTAAAATATAATAACATTTTGATAATTAATGTAAAGAATGTTTGGAAAGTGTCTTTATAAAGGTGGATTGTCGATAGATTTTAAAAATAATAAGAATAAAATATAATATCATTTTGGTAAAGAGATAAGATAAGAAATGTTATGAAATTATCATTTCAAAATGTGGAGTGTTTGATAAGAAGAAATGTCAAATTAGTGATAACTTTGGAGCAAAGTATATAATTTTATCAATTATATAGAAACAATGAAATGAAATGGTGATATCAAACATTATATTTTTTTTCTCAGTAAAGGCTAATTCTATTAAAGGAAAATCAAAATAATATTACAAGTTGTAGCCTCAAGCATAGGCATCTAAGAGTAGACAACACAGCAAACCATCCCAAGAATGGGAGGACTAGAAACAGAAGCAAGAAGTCGAACATTGGAAGCAAAAAAAACAATTAGATCATAGAAGTTTGAAGCTGTCAAGATCAAAAGCATAAAAACGGAGAGCTGACCAAATCCACAGAAGAGCTACAAGCTACCACTTCGCCAAGAAAAAGAACCACATTCCAGTCTACCGAGAGGAAAACTGAACCGCCATCCCAAAAGTCACCTGAGCGTAACCAAAAAGAACCATTAGAGAAAACCGGGGAGATACAAAAAAATCCAGGTGGCTTTATAGTTCCATGCCTAGGTCCGGAGGCTCTTCAACCACCGGGCAGGCATTGCCATCCCAATTCTCTTCATCTCTAACATAGGTGTCGCCAGGAGGAGTCGACGAGGGATGAGTGTCACTGGAACAGCCGGTCGTGGCCAACGAGACATAGGTGCCATGCGAGCTGCCACCTAGCAGCTGAGAATCTTCAGGGCCACCCCCCTTGTCATGCTGCTTGCCCTTGTCCATCTTACCTTCAGCTGCCACATTCTACACATCACCTTGGCCGTCCCCTTCGCCATGACTACCCTAAGAGAGCTCAGCTGGAGTGCGGCTTGTAACTAGAGGCGGAGCCTCTTCTTCAGAAAAGATTACTATGATATTGGCTGAGATAATGGGCCTGTTAAGGTTGCTTTGGAACCCGAAGTGGGTGGACTGAAACGCATTGTGCGAGAAAGGCCTGCAAGAAGGGCTGAGAGGAGGTGTATTTGTCTGAGATAGGGGCATAGAAGAGGGAGCTTGATTTTGATCAACAGATTGAGCCCTCTGAGAGCGCCCCCGCCCCCCTCGGCTTCTGCCATAGCGACTTCTCATTTGATGCCGAACCATGATGAGGCTGCAGAGGGAGGGCGTAGAAACACAAGAAGCTTTGGAGGGGAGATGAGACAGGACCAGGAGGATTCCTATGATAATCGATAAACTAGCTTGAGACAAGAGAAAGGGGGGCACAATCACAACAGCAAGAGCCACCGGAAACAACTCACTGATGCATAAACCAACTTGCTGAAGAGAAGAGCGATAGGGGACAAGCATAGGTGAGAGGACGAAGAATAAATACAGGGATGGAGAGCCGAAAGGGCCATGATTGTTCCAGCGTTTACCTTGCTTCGGACAAAGTGAGCCTTTAATTCCAGCTTCAGGTGGGATCGGCCTCGCCTTAGGTGAGTCGAATCGAGCGAGGTGTGAGCCAACGTAAGCCAGATGAGAGCCTAGATAACTGCGCAAGACTGCATTTGGCCAGACCATGCCCCTGCAAAGATAATTAATTCCATTAATTTACATTTAATTCACCCACATCCGAGTTATCTTCTCGTTCCTATTTCATTTCATTCTTCACAAGGTTTTGGAATTCCAGGAGTTGGGCTTTAGAGGCCAATCTAGAAATAGATCCTGTGTGAAGATCCAGCCCACAGTCCACTCCAAGGTTAGCAAGTAAGTCAGCAACTTTATTTCCTTCCCGGCGGATGTGTTTAAGAGTGATTGCCCTATGAGAGGATATCCAGCCCTCAATGAGCTCAAGCCTTCTTGCCATTCTCCAGCTATTGCTTACTTTACTTGAGGGAGTACCTTGTATAATTTTGGAGACCATATTTATGATGATCTGAGAATCGCCTTCTATGATAAGTGGAAAGAAATTCTTGTTCTGTGCTAGAATGAGACCCTGCCAAAGACCTTCGAATTCAGCTGAATTATTGGTATCCCATCCTTTTGATCCTAGGAAGGATAAAAGAGGAGCACCCTTGTAGTCTCTGAAAATCCCTCCAACGCCTGAATTACCTGGATTACCTTTCGAGGCACCGTCAAAGTTTAGCTAGAACGTATGCCTGGGCGGGGGGAGCCACCTATCTGGAGAACGACCCAACTAAGGTAGTGATCCTTTAGCCACATGTTCTTGATTCCATAGAAGATTACAATTAGCCCAGATGCTTTGTTCTTGGGGAATAGTGGGAAAGTCCTCCCTATACCAGGTATGGATAGAGATGGTTTCCTTGATATTTTGGCATATAATTTCCCAAAGGTTCTCCATAGGTATCGAATGATCCTTGAAGATTCTACGATTTCTTTCCTTCCAGATGTTGCACATGAGGAAGCCCGGAATGAGTTTCCGTAAAAAATTTAAAATCTTGCTTTGATATGGATTCTGATCCCAGTTGCGTATTGTGGCAATGATGTCTCCATGTATTCTGCCTTCCTTTTGGCAACGAAAACTAACTTTTTCCCAGAGTTTACGTGCAACATGACAGGAATGCATGAGATGCTTTACAGATTCCTCCTCTTGTCTACAAATAGGACATATAGAGAGCCTATGATAGTTCCTCTTCCTGAGATTGTCCCATGTGAGGATCTTGTTATGACATAGGAGCCAGAGAAAAGTGGAAATTTTTGGCCAGTTGGTAGGGTCCCAGACTTTGCTCCAGAGAGGGTCTTTCACCATATGTTCCTTGATAATGATATTATATGCCTCTTTTGTAGTAAAAGTACCTCTTTCTTCATATCCCCATCTAAGAATATCCCTTTCATTTGAGAGCAATATTCTCCTTTTCGTTAATTCTGAGTCAAGAGTTTGCTGAACTTGCAGTGCTCCTTGTCTTAGAATTTGATCTGCTTTGATCCATTGCCTGTGTCCTTGAGAAGAGGAGGGATTCCAAAAGTTTTTAACTCTATTATATGTCTGCATGTCATGCTCCAGAGGCTGTAGATGAGAGATTAGGTCTTTTAACTTGGGCATATTCTGCCATGAGTCTTCCCAAAATCTTGCAGTGTTGCTGTTCTTAACCTCCCAGAAACTATGCTGCTGAATGAGGCTTCTGTGTTGCTTGGCTGAGTTCCAAATTAGGGAGCCTGCGGTGACTTCTGATATGCGAATTAGTTCCTCCGTTGGATGATTGCTTGCATAATTTACTGTCCAGAGAGTAGCCCAAGGGGTAAGAGGCGCAGTAAGCCATTTCCACCAGATACGGGCTCCCATGACTTTGTTGTTGTAGGAGGGATCCCTTAAACCAACGTCCCCGCCAATTTTTGGAAGACACACTATGTCCCATTTTACAAGAGCCCATTTGCGATTGTGACCTTTGCTGCCCCAAAAAAATGACCTTTGGAGATTTTTGATTTCTTTAAGAACCCATTTGGGAGCCACAAGAATGGAGAAAAGATAAAGCGTCATGGAGTGAAGAACAACCTTTATAAGAACAAGACGACTTGCCATATTTAGGGCTCTATGAGTCCAAGAGGAGAGGCGAGCCTCCAATTTTTGTAGGAGGATCTTCCAAGAGGAATTCTTCAGGGCCGAGACAGTCAGAGGTGCTCCTAAATATTTGGAAGGAAGGACGGCAGTAGAGAATCTAAGGATGCGGGCTATAGCTACTTGAGTAGTCGCAGGGGTATGGAAAAAGACAATCTGGGATTTGGATTTATTGATCGAGGCACTTGAGGCATCAGAGAAGTCCGTGAGTAAAGATTTGTGCTGGCAAGCTTCCTAGATGGATGGATAACCAAAAAGCATATTGTCATCTACAAATTGTTGTTGGGTGAAGGCTGAAGAATTGTTAAGAGATAGGCCTCTAAGGAGCTGAGATTGCTGAGCTTATTTAATGCTTCAGCCCAGTCCTTCTGCCATAATAACGAAAAGGAAAGGGGAGAGAGGGTCTCCCTGCCTGATTCCCTGAGAAGGATGAAAAGGAGAGGAGGGAATACCATTGATCAGGACAGAAAAGAAGGAGGAGGATAAGAGACTCATAACCCATCTTACCCAAGGAGGAGCAAAACCAAAAGAAGTTAGAATTTTTTTGATGTACAACCAGCTTAAACTGTCAAAAGCCTTCGAAAGATCTATCTTAAGGAGCATACTTGGCTTCTTGGATTGCTTCAGGGAATGGATTATTTCATGAGTTAGGATAATTCCATCTGTAATCTGTTGACCTTCGACATGCCCAGATTGCTCAGGCGAGATAATGAGAGGCAGCTGCAATTTGAGCCTGGAGGCGATGACTTTTGAGACTATCTTGTATATTCTATTGCACAAAACAATAGGTATGGACTTGTTGGGAGTACTAGGTTGATCCTCCTTGGGGACTAGGGCGATGAATGTGGCATTCAATCCAGGAAACATCCATCTCAAGGTTCTAGATTCCTCAACTACCTGCCAAACTTCCATTTCTATCGGTTCCTATAAATTGTGGAAAAAGTTGGAAGTGAATCCATCCGGGCCTGGGGCCTTCCCCGCCTTCAGCTGACGTATTTCTGTTTCAACTTCCTGTAATTCTACAGGCTTGCGAAGAAGATGGTTATGCTCCTCAGAAATAATTTTGGGTATATTTTGAGTAATTTTTTCTATGGCTTGCGATATGTCTACCTAAGGCTCTCGATGAGCTTGCTTGAAATAGTTTAGAAGTTCGTCTTCAATTGCTTCATGTGTTTCCACCCTAGCCCCCTGCTCATTTTGAATGTGAGTTATGGTGTTATTCATTCTGTGTTGGATGGTTGAATTATGAAAAAATTTTGTGTTTTTTTCGCCATCCTTAAGCCATCTTATTCTCGATTTTTGCCTCCATAGCATTTCTTCTTGTTTAGCCCTCCTTATGATTTGCACCTTAAGAGATTTTTCCTGTTCTGCCAGATCCTCAGAATGACCTTCAGTGATAATCCTCTGCTGCAGACTATTCATGTCTTGATCAAGGGCTTGTTGAGACTAGAAAATATTACCAAAATAAGTGTGGTTCCATTGTTTAATCTTTCTTTTGAGATGCTTGAGCTTCTACTAAAATTGAAACATATTGGAACCATTTGGAGGAGAGAAATTGTTCCATTCTGAGTTGATTAGGTTGTTGAAATCTAGGTGTGACATCTAGAAAGCCTTGAATCGAAATGATCTTCAGGTCGTGTTGCCAGGACGAGTCCATTAAAGGGAAATTGGCCAGTGATCAGACCCCGAGTATGGTAGGATGGAAGTAGCAAAGTCTCCACCAATGTGAATAGCGTTGTCTGAAAGCAGGAATCTATCTAGACGGGAGGCTATCTGATGCAGCCCTGCTCTTTTGTTGCTCCAAGTAAAGAGACCATTGTTGAAAGGCAAGTCAATAAGCCAGTTGTTCTGAATGAATTCTTTTAGGGGTATCCCTTCCTAACTTCCCATGTTCCTGCCTCCCCTCTTTTCTTCCAGCCTAATGATCATGTTGAAATCACCTCCTGAAATCCAAAGAGGATGCATCCTATCAGAGTTGATAGCTGAGAGGGAGTTCAGGATTTCTGCTTTATACGCAGCTTCTTGGGGGAATACACATTGGTTAATAGCCCTTGTATATTTGTCGCTATGATGTGAAAAGTTGCTTGGATGAAATTTTTATTTGCATTGATGTTGTTGTGCCTTATAGTTCAATTGTCCCATAAGATTGCAAGACCTCCAGATGCCCCATCGGAATCCACGGCAGCGCTGAGACCTCGTGGCAAAACTTTTGCTGCAATTCTTTCTAAGGCGCTTGAATTGCATTTGGTTTCTTGCAAGAAGAGGATTTGTGGCTTTTCTTGCATAATCATGTTTTTGAGTAGTCTACCTTTCCTTGGGCTATTGAGCCCTCTGATATTCCATGATATTAACTTCATTGGGAATGATTAGGAGAGGAGTTAAAGTACTTTGTTAGCTTGGAGTACCCACATGACTCCACCAACATTGCTGCTCTTCTGATTGTACGTTGGAGGTCTGTTTTCCTTCCACGCTTTTTATTATCTTTTGTAATGAATTTTCCATCCCAAGGGCTGCCAGTCTGAATTCCTAAAGACTTTTGCCTTTGTGCCCATGAAAGGACGTCCTTTAGATTCTCTAGTTGTTGGTTTGGAATTTTGTCAAAATTTTTTGTTCTACATGCCTGTTCCAGGGTCAAGATGTTTAGTTCCCCAATATCTATACTTTCTGGTTCCTCCTCCATGTGTTGAGATTCATTTAATTCTTCAGTTAGTTCCTCTGCTATTCTGGAATCAATTTGTAAATTGTCTACCTCAATGATTTGAGTATTCCATGCTGGTATCTTGAGCTTATTCGAGGATGAGGAATCGATGGGAAGAAGATCTTCTTGGGTCGTTTCGGTATCTACAGTCTTCGTTTGTTTACTCTTCATTGCCTCCTTTCTTGGGGGAGCGGGAAATTCAGAGCTAGGATCACTTTGTCGAGCTAGGGCTTCAAAGCTGTTGCTAGTTGAAGGCTTGAAGGAACTGGGTTGAGACATTTTGGGATTTGAAGCTGATTTCCTGTGGCTTCTTCTTCGACTGGCTACTTTGGTGAATCCATCAGCCTTAGGCAAATCTAGACTGGTGGGGGATGAGGATTTTTGAGTTAAAGGATAGCCCCTAAATAAGTGACCTAGGGCATGACATCTTCTGCATCTAAACGGCACATGTTCATAATCAATCAACTGTACCCATTCAATATCTTCATGGAATAAACTTACTGCATCCATAAGGGCTTTGTTGAGGTTCATGTAGACACAGATACGTGTGAAGGAGGTATATCTTTGGATTTTTGTCTCCTCTGCAACTTTTATAAATTCACCCAGAACATTCCCAATTTTTGTAGCGAGGTTTCCTCCCAATACTCCACAGGAAGTGAGTATAGTCAGATCCAGACTGGAGCCCAACTAAGATCCTCCTTATCAGGCTTGAAGTGCTCTACCCAACCTTTGAGAAATAAGCCGACAACATTGAAGAAATAGGGTCCTCCATCCAGAACCTGTTCCTGTCTTCCAGGCAGTTAAAAATGGTTGTAAAGAACCCTTTAGGCCCCAACTGCAAGGTGATATGTCCTTTTGGGTTCCATTTCACTGTGATCCATCCGTGCAACACTTTCTCAGTAGGCCAAAGTCCTGTGAACTTGCCTATTAGAGCATGATCCCTCATATACTGTATTTGAGCATTGATTATGTGGTTGGGGAAGACGACTTTCAGACATTCAGTAGCCACGGGCTTGCATGTTGTAGATCTGATCTTGGGTTGTTCTTTCCTGTCCTATTTTGCCTTTTGTGAGTTTAGATTCGTTCTGTTCTCACCTTGATCCTCTGATTTGTCGTTTACAGTGTTCTTTTGCCGCTCTTCATCGTCCAATGGGGGACGTGTAGCGCCCTCCCCCTAGGGGGGAATCATGAAGGTCCGTGCTGTATTGCTAAGATTGAAAAGTCATGATGTCGTCAGAGATTATCAGGCCTGCAGCGCTCTGGAGAAACCTGTCGTTGCAGAAATCACCTAAACCCTAAGGTGCAGAGCCTTCCCGTGTTCGCTCCCCATCCCGAGAATTTCAATTTTACATTCCTTGAAAAAAATCAACTCTCCCATATCAAACGTTATATTAAGTTAGTATTATTAAATATTAATTTTGTGAGAAGATTTTGAATTTAAATATTTTTTAAATAAGGAAAAAAATTATTACTAAACATAATCACGTTGATGAAATTATGTATATAAATTAATTTTAGACTAAAAATATTTTTGTATATATCATAAAGAACCTTATTAAAAATATTTTTTATTATAAATACTGCTTCAAAAATTATCACATTAATAAAAAAATAAATAATTTGAATGGAAGCAGTTTTTAAATAGAATTATATATATAAAAAATTAATTTAAACTAAAATATTTCTTATAATATAAAAGAAACATTAATTAAAATATATGTTAATTATAGTTTTCAAAAATTATTATATTATAAAAAAGATAAACCTCAAATTTGAATTGAAACATTATGATAAAATAAATAAAATTAACAGATGATGTAAATGTTACTTTTTAATATTATTTTTATAAATTTACGATAAATATAAGTCAAAATAAATTTGTTAATTGAAATTATTTTAGATGATTACATTAAATTTGTTAATTGAATTTATTTTTGATGATTAAAATGAGTGATTAAGAAGCCCCAGGGGTGCAACTTGTTGGCTAGTGAACACACTATTAAGGTGTTCGTGTCATTGTGCAAGTTACAGGTTCAAACCTCATCCTATTTGTGTATTGTGCTTGGGGGTGGTGCAGTCGCACCTGGACGTTATAGTGGTAGTCCTCGAGGATCGGCCCCATATCATGCATAGTAGCAGGTTATAGTGGCAGTCGTCGAGGATCGACCCCATGTCATGCATATGTGATGCATAGTAGCCAACCCATTTGTCATGCATATGTGATGCATAGTAGCAAGTATAGTGGCATCGTCGATCGACCCCATTTCATGCATTATGTATGCCCCTATATCATGCATAGTAGCAAGTTATAAGTGGCCAGTCCGTCGAGGATCGCCGGAGCGAAGATCCGCTGTCGCTACACTGTGTTCCCATCCTGACTTGGTCTAATTATAGATATGTCAGGAAGTGTAACGGCCAGTGTAGTAAAGTCAGGGCGCGTATGGATTGATAGTGGCAGTCATGGATCGACCGCCATGTCATGCATATGTCATGCCCCAATGTCATGCATATGTGATGCATGTAGCAGTTATAGTGGCAGTCATGCGAGAATCGACCCCATGTCTATGCATTAGTGGCTTAGTTTGTAGGGATCTAGAGTCGGTATTTTAATTGGTTCTGCCCATCATAGAAAAGGTGAGGTGTTTACTGATTTCCATCAATCATAATAATAATAACAATAATAACAAGAATAATAATAAATCATCATTATTATTATCTTTCCATCTAAAATCATTTTTCACAAGTAAAATGTGAAACCCATATTAAACTTATTATTAAACTTTACAAAATATCTTACCCTTAAACTAATTATAATTTATTTAAAAAATATTTATAGTTAATTTAAAAATTAATTTTTATAAATATTATATTATATTATTCCTAAATATATACACATATAAAAAGTTGTATTTAGTGTGACTTTTTGGAGTTTGGTGTGGGTGGAAAAATTTGTGGTGAAAGCTTGATTTGTGTTATTTAAACTGGTTTTTTTTACTGTAGATATGGATTCAACACCGTGAGAAACCTTTAGGGCACTTCTATTGTGCAGGGTTTACTCATCAAACTTGTGATTTAAATGAATTCCTGCAAGATTCTAGAAAATTAGACCAAGAAAATCCACAAAACACTTCCAAAAAAATCACACTATAAACATTTTCTACACCATCCATCAATTTCACGTTCACTTCATTTTTCATAATCATCAATCGATATAACAGTCACTTCATATTGTAATCATTAATCAATGTGGATAATTTTATTATTGTCACTTCATTTTCTGTAATCCCTAATCAATGTGGATAAGCTATTTTCCCTAATCGTTATTCAATGTGGATAATTCCCTTTAGAGAACGCCCTTTCCACTCTGTTTTACTTTGTGTACATTAGTCTGGAGTTTCCACTCCTCACACATTGTATACACCCACAAACCCAAAAATAATCACTGTGCTACACATCTCCAATGCAACATGTTACTAGTGGTTTCAATACAGCAGCTTATATGCACACTCATAACAATAATTCCTTTGAAAGCTGTGAGTGAAACTCTTGTGCTCCCTCATCCTCAACGGTTGGTGCTATAAGTTTGATCTTTTTGCTAATGGTTTTCAAAACCATTCACATCTTTTTCAGAAGGATTATCAGCGTTTGTTTGCCCATAAGTTACCATCTTCATTGCGTTCATCTGATCAGCCCCTGCCTTTCCTTCTTTCTTTACAGGAGAAGAAGATGTGACAGTGTTCTTCTTCTTCCAGTCTTTGTAAACAACGTACAGAATCAGCTGCAATGCTCCCAGTGCACTTCCCACTTCATTTGGTACCTGCGAATCAACAAATCCAATAAACATGAGTGTATCAATCCTCACTGATATAACATCAATTTGATGCAGGAGCATCATATCCGAAAAATACTTTGTATTTTATTTAAATCTAGGGGTTTCATGATTTTGAGAAATTATTAATATTATGTAAATATTTATGAGATTTTGAGAGGATTTGTAATGTTTCCAAATAATTGGAAAACATGAGAGAAATTAGACTTGGGATATTTGAGAATTAATTATGAGCCTAAGTTAGAATTAGTTTCTTAGTTTTAGGGATAAAAAGCTATCCTTTAGGGATGTTGAGAGATTTAGGGGTTTGTTGAGGAATTAAAGGGATATGAACCAAAATTGGTTGAATTCAATTGATATAGATTAGTGAGATTGAGAGTTCAGAGAGAGGAGTGAGTGTGAGTGTGAGGGGGAGGAAGGTTCTCCTTGAGAGCCTTCGGTAGTTTGTAAAAGTGCCATAGATTGTATATCTGGCCTTGAATGTAAAGTTATGTGTGAATATTTGTTTTATGTGAATATAAGTATGAATTGCATGGACATGATTGTGGTTAGTGAATTCTGAGATATGGCATCATCGAATTTCCTTTGATATATATTTAACTCTGTGGGCGGACAAAGAATTCTAAATGCTGTGTAATAATGATGAATCAGTTTCTTTTTCGTTTGATATATAAACAGGCTTGGGTTTGTATGGCGCACATATATGGGTGTTATATAGTGTTGAAATTGTGAGCTGCGGGTGGTTCTAATTATTCATCATACAACTGCTGTATATTAATCCGTTGTGAAATTGGTATAGATGTTAACAATTAATATGCAATTGGAATTGAGATTCCATGTGATATCCATAAAATCGATTGTTATGCGTTGACTGTTGTAGGGAACGTCGTAAGCATAATGATAATTGGTTGTTCGAATTTAAATTGATCACAGGTTTGGACAGAGGCATATGGAGTTGTAAATCCGAGACTCGAGCCTGACTGTAGCGAGTTCTGGAAGATATCAGTCGAAGATTCATTGCCTGAGAGGAAAAGCTTGAGTTACCAATGATTAAAAACGACATCGATATTTGTTTGCAGTCACTCAAAGAAAACCATTCATCTATAGGACATCAAACTTGCGGGGGATGCGGGATTTCTGACCAGACTCGAATTAATATATATGTTGGCTTTGAGATGTGCATCGGCTTGGCGAATTCGCATAGGCGACATGGAATCGAGGAACAGTTAAGCGATGTTAAACTCTGGATGCCGATTTGGATCGGATAGGAACTTTGGCACTGGAAGTGAAAACACCTTGCACAAGATCCGATTGATGATCTCTGATAAATCGGATCGGAGCAACTGAATTGCCAAGAATCGTGGCATTAAATTATGTGATTGTCAATTTAGACTGAATTGCGTCGGAAGCGTTGTAAATAGATGTATATCTATTATAAAAAAGGGTGAACGCCGATAGCAATATGTGTGTAGTCGTATTGAATCAGAACTGGTTGATAATGCGTTCAGTGCTATCATAAAGGAGTTTGTTTTTATTCCTCAAAAAGATTTTGGTTCAAGTCGTAACCGGTCAGGTAAGATCGAATGAAAGCATCAGAGGAGGCGTAATTTAAAAGATTGAAGAACCATTTTCTGTTGAAGTCACGATCAATTAAATCGCAGGGTCTAAATTACTATTCTGAAGATGAATGTATGATTGCATTCGAATGGAGCGCCCAAGTAATTAGAAGAGTGATTGAAAGGTATGCATTCACGTTAAGTCGGTTTGTAAATAATTTAAGTTTGCCAGAAGATTAGAAATGTGTGAATGTTTGATCTGTAGCATCAAGATTCAAAAGGGAATGCAGAGTGTTGAAACTGCATGTGGAAATGTTGAAAGAAATCCATCACATTAGAGACGATGTAATTCCAAAGGTCGAGTCCAAGTGGGTGCAATAAAACTATGGAGTAGAAAAATCGAATGGAGTATTGTATGTAGGGTTGAACGCATTAACTGGAATTGTTTAATTTGAACGTTGTTTGACAGAAATTGAAGGCGCAAGGCATGAAGGAATAGTTAAACTTCGACTTAATTGCAGGTAGAGTTGATGGGTGAATTTGCAAAGGCGTTTGTTAAGATATTTTAAATATTTGCAATGGCATTATTTAAACAGAATTTTATATTGGAATCTAGTTTATCAAGAGTTGAATGTAATGGTGATTGAATAAATGAGGTATGGAATGTGGATTGTGGAAACGGATTTGAATATTGATTTTCTGACAATTTGATGCTTATGAAATGGTTGAGTTGAAAAGTATTGTTGACAATACCAGGGATTAGTGTTTTTAATTTGACAAAAAGGCTGAGATATGCTATACGCATCGGTTGTGTGTGATTCTGGGTTTGGCGGGTTTAGCTCGCCATCATTTTGGTATCAGAGCCAAATGTTGTGTTGAAATATTTATTTTGAGAACTGAAATGTATTTTTGACTGTATGATGAATGATGAAAGGAAGATCAGAGTTTTAAATCTGATATGCAGCATACATAATTGCAAGTGAATAGGATTACAGTGAAGGAAATTACAGAGGCGAATGAAGGATGAGATCAGGCAGGTGAGATGATTTTCTGATTTGAAATTTATGATTGAGGTTTATGGTTGCAGAGAAGATGGCATTGAACCTGACATTCAGCTAAAAGCTGGATAAGGAGGACAATTGCAGTGTCCTGAAGAAGAACGTGAGTTGAAGAGACAGCCTAGAGAGTGAGCAGAGGAGAGTGCTCAAAGAGGTTCCAGAGGCAGTGAACCAATACTTACCAAAACACTGAGTGAGGAGGGCTTGGTGAGGTAAGTGACAGCATAAGAGATTGTTGTCGTAGAGGCTAGTACAACTCATAGTGAGTGAACAACTCATGGAGAAAGTGATCATGGAGGATCAAAGAAGAGGTTCAGAGGAATGCC
>APFE031439476.1:0-50210 GCA_000404065.3 Pinus taeda
ACAAAAGATGCCCAAGCCAAATGATCTCCTTTGCTTTATATAGGCTAGCTCTTCCTCAAATCAAGGATCTTGGGGCTCAATAATAATAATAAAATAATCAATACCGCGGGCCAAAACAATGATAACCCAATACTGTTGGCTAAATACCACTGAGAAACCCCGCGGGTGGGCGCTTAACTGCCTTGGAATGTGTGCACTGGGGTACGCACCCCATGAATGGGTGACCTGCGAATTTGGACGCGGTCCCTGCACGGTATAACTGCGGGTACGCACCTCTTGAACTGTTCTCCTGTGTACTTCTTTATTTTTCATCAAAAATGAGAGCCATGCCATGGTTGTTGTTGCCATCCATGCCATGGGTGTTGTTGCCATCAAGTACAACATCTGAAACATTAAACATACCAGAACCATAATGCCAACACAATCTACAAGGATCTCTTCTTCAGTTTGATGCACAAGTACACTTGTTCCCCAAAATGAAACTCCTTGAGCAACATATTCTAATATGAATATCTATTATGCCTATGTTTATTTCAAATTCTCCTTATTTACCTAACTTTCCTACTCCATGTCTGCCAACATGTTCTGTACAATCAACACCCTGTTAACTGGGTCACTCCAACTCATGAGAGTATTACAACTCCACCCATATAATGCCTCAAACAGACTCATCCTCAGTGACTCCTGGTAACCATTTTTATAAGTGAACTCTACCAGTGGAATGTACTCTTACCACTTCCATTGTTGATGCATCACATACATCTTCAACATGTCCTCCAATATCCTATTGACCCTCTCTTTCTGTCCATTTGTTTGTGGATGATAATTTGTACTGAAGGAATTTTTTTTTCCCAAACCTACAAATAACTCATTCCAAAACTTGGAAGTGAACTTCACATCCTTGTGTTACGTAATATTCTTTGGAACTTCATGTAATTTTACCACATCCTTGATCAAGAACTATGCTAAATCACTCACTGAGAATGTAGACTTCATTGGAATGAAGTGTGATACCTTTGTCAACCTGATCGCCAACACCATGAGGGAATCATGTTGTCTCAATGTCCTCGGAGAATATGTGATAAATTCCATGGAAATGACCCCCCATTTCCACTCTGGAATTGCAATCAGTTGTAGTAGTCCACCTAGATGCTTACACTCGGCCTTCACCTACTAAAACTCCAAACACCCAACCACAAACCTTGCTACGTCTCTCTTTGAATTTGGGCAATAATATAATTTATTCACTGTTTTCAGTGCCTTCCGATATCCTGGGTGACCTGAATATGGTTTCACATGAAACTCTCTCACGATACCCTTCTTGAGCTCACTTTTATTTGGCACATATGTTCTGTCCCTAAATCTACCCAATCCATCTACTGTGAGAGAATAGTATATGTCTTGTGTACCTGCACCTGTACCTGTACCTGTACCACCACCTATACTACTACATGTACCTATACCACCACCTTGACTCTGCTGCAACCTGTGCACAATCTCCATATACCTGACATCCTGCTGACCTGTCTGCAAGATCCTATCCTGTAAGTCTGTCCCATAGGATCTCATATCTACGATGTGATTTACCTGTATCTACATGCTAAGAGCATCTACATCCCTGTTCTCTTTACCTTTGATAAACCTTATCTCAAAATCGAACTCACTGATCATGGCCAACCATTGAGAATACCTTCCATTTAGATTCGGTTGGTCAAAACCATTGTGATCACTCATCAATACAAACCTCCTCCCAAGAAGATATTTCATCCACATCTTGAATTCATGTATGATCACTTCCAACTCAAGATCATGTGTCAAGTGGTTCTTCTCATTCTCATTCAATTTTCGTGATTCATAGCATACCACCTATCTATCCTACATATGGAATCCACCAAGTCCTCTCTTGCAAGAGTATGTACATAATACAAACTTTTTTTCTAGATCTGTAATCTTTAACACTAGTGCATGTGTCAACAATTGCTTGAGCTGCTCACAACTAATCGCACATTCCTTTTTCCATCAAACTTATTACATTTCCTCTGTAATGATGTGATAGGATAAGGAAACTGTGAGAAGTTCCTGATGAACCTCCTATAATAACCTACTAACCCCATGAAAGATCTCACCTCATCCACATTCTTTGGAATTGCCCACTCCATGATAACTCTTACCTTTTTTGGATCCACTATTATGCCTCCTTGGAGACAACATGCCCCAAGTAATGTACCTCAGTCTAACAGAAATTGCACTTGCTGAGCTTAGCATACAACTAATGCTCTCTCAATAATCTGAACGCCATTGCTAAATTCTTGGCATGCTCTTCCTCATTTTTAGAATATACCAATATATCATCAATGAACACAATATTATCAGTGAACACAATAACAAACTTTTCCAAATGCGTACGCAACACTCTATTCATCAAGCAAAAAAAGGTAGTTGTAGCATTATTTAAACCAAATGGAACTATAAAAAACTCATAATGCCCATACCTGGTCTGTAAAGTTGTCTTGTAGATGTCCTTTCTTTAATGCATACTTGATGATATCCATATGTCATATCAATCTTTGAGAACACTTCT
Organism: Pinus taeda; assembly: GCA_000404065.3. Lineage (NCBI taxonomy): Eukaryota > Viridiplantae > Streptophyta > Pinopsida > Pinales > Pinaceae > Pinus > Pinus taeda. Next base: position 2,582 of record APFE031439476.1, read on the forward strand.
ACTCCCTTCAACTAATTGAACAAGTCATCAATCCTCAACAATAGATAGTTGTTCTCGATGGTCACTTTGTTCAACTATATATAATGAATGCACAACTTGAGAGTACCATCCTTCTTCTTCACAAAGAATAATGGTGTACCCCATGGTGATACACTTGGCCTAATTTTTCCCTTTTCTAAAATTTCCTTCAACTATATCTTCAACTCTAGAAACTCTGGTGTACTCATCTATAAGGTGCATTTGATGTTGGAGTTGCCCCTGGCACCAACTCTATAGAAAATTATACCACCCTGTGGGGTGGAAACTTTGAAATATCCTCAGGAGATACATCTTGAAACTGTTGTAGAACTGGGTACCTTCTCAAAAAATTTGTATCCTCAACTTCCTTACCTTTGTCATGAGAAATATGTACTACAAATAACACACACCCTTTCCTGCGACTACGCTTTGCCTTCATAAATATCACCATTCTAACTGATATTTCTTTCTTCTTTCCCCGCAAGACTCTTGGTTCCCTATTGTCATCTAAGCACTCAATGGCTTTGTCATAAAGATCCAACTTGGTTCTATGAAGGCAAAACCAATCCATGGCCAACAACATATTGTATGATCCCAACTGTAATACATTCAAATGTGTTGGGGTAGGCATACCATTCAAATAAAATGCACTATCTCTTACCCAATGATGAATTTGCTTCATTGTGCTTGTAGGAAACTACACTAACAAATATTCTACATTCACTTCTGTATTCAAACCACACTTATCCACCAAGTCAGGACTAACATAGCTATAATTAGGTCTAGGGTCAATCAAAATAGAAACAACTTGATCAAAAAGCTTATTGTCCATCTCAATGATATATGCCTGATGATCTTCCTGACTGTTATCCAACGCTACATAGATCCTAGGAATACTCTTTCCAATATCTCCCACTGTTTTTGCCTCTTAAGCACTATAGATTTTAGGTCTAACACCCTGATGTTGTGGACAACCTCTCCCACGATGATCTCCTTCATAAGTCCAACACCACACAAGCTCCTTATTTTTCTCGTTATATATAAGTCCCTATCCACTGTCAAATGCATTGAAATTTTTAGATGGCGTTGCATTCTATTTATTACATGTACCCTGAGGTATTTCTGGCTTCTTGTCCCACTTTTCTTTGTTCCTTGCATTAACTTTCCAACCAGCTTAGTGTCTGATATGCACTTCGATTTTTCATAACAATGCCTTATATTTCGAATGGCCTCCTCCAATGATCTAGGATCATCGAACTCAATCTTGTCTTTGAATGCAATCGGTAATCAACTAATGAATCTTTGAATCTTGGCCTTCTCCTCCTTGAGGTAGATCACATATTTGAGTAGCTCCATGAACTTGCTAGTATACTCCTCATCTATCATCAATCCCATATTTAACTCATAAAATTCTTTTGCCCTGTGATCAAAGTATCTCTTCAATAGGTACTTCTTCTTGAATAGTCTCTTGAACTCACTCCAAGTCAAGTCCTCCTCATGAATACCTCTGATATTCTTCACATCTTCCCACCAAATATTTTCTTTACCTTTGAGACTGAATGTAGCTATTCTGGCTTTCATGTTCTTTGAATAATCATACAACTTGAAGAACTTCCTCATACCAAGAAACCATGCCTCTACATCCTATGATTTCTTCATCTCTCCATCAAAAGTAGGTGGCTTAGCTTTCTTAAACTCATCCAGAAAATATCCCCTGTCCCTCCTCCTGTAAGGATGATAACGATGACAATGATAGTGCCTATTTGAACCAGAACTAGAGTAGTACTTTTGTCCATCACCTCTCCTATCCAGAGTATTCAACAACCTACCATCTCTCATTGTGTGATATCTATACAACTTGTGACCACCACAAGAACTACTTCCATATGCCCCATTAGTTATGTCCTCCTTCTCATGGTTTATCTGAAGTGGTCTTTGTCACTGTAATTCTGATAAACTTTGAAGTATCACTACATTTACATTTGCTTGTTTCTCTTGTGCCTATATGATTATATCATTGTCTGCCTTACAACTCCTTATTTCTGCCTTTAATATTCTTAGTGTGTCTGAGAAATCATAAGAATGTCCAACAACACGCTGCTCATATAACCCATAGGGAGAGTCTCAGTAACTGTAGTCTACCATCTTTCTATTCATTTTTTTATATTCTTCCTGCAAGGTATATCATGCCAGCTAAACCAAATCACAATAAACTAATGTAACTTAGCATAATTCGGGGAGGATACCTCATCCGCAAGACCAAAAAATTAGCATAACACATGTAGAACATAATCATGACAACATATAGAAATATAAAACATCATAATATAACCATATAACGATAATTTTAGTTAGAGTGCATTCATAAGTGCATGAACTTATCAACAACACATACCATGAAATCATGCATGACAACAACCATGACATCATTGTACACGACCACATGTGAATACTATTGTGAATAAGCAATGCATAATCAGCCATACACTCATGACTTCACACTACACAAAAACACCATCAAATTCCCATGGCGACATCACTACAACCATGACCCATACCTTACAAATGCAATAATAACATGGTCTTAAACCACAAGAAACACACATGCAACTGACATAAATGCATAACCAACAGATAACCCATCTAGTCTGATGGGTGAACCATGCTCTGATACCACTTTGTAACACCCTCCTCTGACATCTACCCAACTAATCGACCAACTGGGGTAAACATGTGACGAGAATTTACTATGATATGATTTGACCTTCTAAGTAACCTTAAGGAAGTGGAACCGATGGAAAAACACCATACATACCTTCCATATCAACAAAAAGAGTCCCAAGAACCATCCCTACCTCTCAAGTGACCAACCCCTGGGTCCCATTGAGTTTTTAAACCATTACACTACAGGACGCTCCGTTGACATGGGCATGCATGCGTCCAAAGGGCTTTTAACGCTCCCACAACAAGGTATGCCAACATCTAGGGAATTTTCTACCCAGTGTTCTACCTGCATCCATGAGATTTGGGCCACTTTTTCATGCCTAATGCTAGGTCAATCCCTAGAACTAAATGACACCTTTAGAACAGAAAGATAACAATGGAATGATGATACAAAATGAAATAGCTTGAACAAGCCATTGACTAGACCTTTACAATCCATGATAGGCATTTCGTCGAACATATTACAAATATGTAATCTACATGTGTAAACAATAAATCTAAGCATAGGGATCTCATACTCATCTGAGAATCACAAAGAAGCATTGATGCCTCAGCACATTAGTTGTAGTTTCATCCATTAGGCCATAGATACATTGTTCGTTCATTTACAAGTAAAAACATGATGAGAGACATACATAGCCACTGTCATAATACATATTCATAACCAACATAATAATAACATAAATACCAAGGAAACAACAACCATATACTCCACATATATAGTAGTACAATACTCATGAAATAACAAGGATAAATAACCTCATATTAATGATGCAAAGGCCAACCACTTGTGGGACTTCCATGAACCATCCGACCATAGACATGGATTAACGAAAACTCTCTTTAGCTAGTCACCCCTGTGCCATATTCCAAGAATGAATGTGGGATCTCATAAAACAAAACAATCCAAAACCATCCAGGGCTTCCAGAGGTGAACCACCTCAACCCATCAAATAATGATTCCACCTCGTGGCCAGACATTAGAAAACCATCACCAGATTGGTCTCTACCGAAGCCTTCTAGCACTCCACTGTGTTTGTTCCAACCAAGGCTCCAGGACTAGTAACTCAACCCACTAAGGGCTCTTGAGTGTTTTTCCAACCAAGGCTCCAGGACTAGTAACTCAACCCAAGTTGTTACAGGGATCCAGAGCATCTGTCCAACCAAGGGTCCAAGAAAAAGTAACTCAACCCAAGCTAAGGAAACATGAGAACCAAACAGAAAAATAAAGAAATAAACCCACAACACCATTCTTATCCAGGAAATGGAAAGGCTAGGAAAAACCACTATCAATCATGAAAATCCTCCATGCTAGTGACAGATCATGACCAATAAAACACATGTAGATTCCATGCATGCTGAAACTAGTGAGGAAACATACATGCAACTTGGTACTTGCAAGAAAAAATCAATGTAGTTGCTGATCTCGATGTCCTCTTGCACTTTCCTGCTCTTCCTTTTCCTCCTTGCTCCAAAACTCCAAGTATACCACACTCTCCAAGAGTGCTCCAAGAAAACTCTGTGTCCAAGAGTATGAGAGAGAGAATACAAAGAAAGAGCTCCAAAACTGAACTGACAAAATTCTATGTACTGACCCTCAGAAGCCTTTTTATTAATGAGGCCTATATTTTCTTCATTTTCCATTCTTTTCCTTCAATTTTCTCCTCATATGCAACATGTGGCCTTTCACCTCCCTTTTCTCCTAATTTCCATTATTTTCATAAATAAATGTGCCAAAATGCCATTTTTCCTTTCCAAAGCCTTTGCCAATTTCCTTAGCCATTAATAAATCACCAATGATTCCCATCACTATGTGTTTTACCAACATTCATCTTGGAATAAGTTTCCCATCAACCGTGGAGTTTTCACCAAGGCTGTTACAGGAGGATGGGGTTTTTATGATTTGGTTATATGGCCCCAAGATTTATTTGTCTATGGTCGGCTTCTAGGATAGAGGGTCAGTTTATGAAGCCCAGTTAAGGGCCAGGGATCACCTGGGGTAATATCCTCACCTTGCCAACCAGACTAAGGTCATAGGGGTGATTTTGGATCATCCCCTTTTAGATATTTTTTAATCCTCCAGTTTATGGTATGCTTGCATGACAATTCTCTGTATGCGGACCGGGTTGGGCAAAGTGTTTGGTTAATGAGATTTCCTCTCTCATAAGGCCCGATTTTATCACAATTGGTTTCTTTTCTTTATGCTAACGTAATTTTACAAGCTTATCTCTTGTTGAAGACCACACGTAATCCTAACTGGGACACAAGATTTTTATCAATGTCTAGCGATTGACTTTTAACACAGAGCTCTGAGGACACAAATAATTGTTGTATAAGAAGGGATATGGCTCATTTGGGTATGAGGAACCATAATAATACTAACCCCAACCAAGGTTGAGGCCGAGGTAGGGAGGTGACCAATAGAGGTTGGAGTGATAGTTAGTGCCAATATGGCAAAGGGAGAGGTCAAGGAATTGGGTCCCACTAAGAGGTGGAGGAAGTTGCCTTATATCAAGACTCGTCCTTGAACCCAACAAACTCCAGGCTCGAAGAGTGGGAGGAAATGCTAAATTGTGATCCTAAGTCGAGAATGGAAAAATTAGTGCGCAAGTAGGGTAATATTGTGGTAGACTTAGGATACCCGAGGGAGAATAAACCGATACACTCAGAGATTTATTCTGAATTGGAAAATGAAGACCCTAATGATCAAAGTTATGTTAATGACATTAGAAGACCCCATGTAGATGCATGGAGAACTAGCCTTGTTGTGTAAAGATATACAATAGGTGAAGTTTAGTATCAATCGAGTGGGCATGTCACAAGAATTGAAACACACATCCCATGCGTTCCTCAATTGGCCTAGCAGTGATCCACTACAAAGGATCTAAATCCTATTGAATCATCTAATGATTAGTGTTTTTTACTTTCAATTATAATTCTTTGGTTATTGTCAAGGTAGCGATAGAGGTCAACATGATATCTCATTGTTTTTAGAGTATAAAGACTTGATCAAGACATTTAAATTTTAGTCAAGATATGACTCCACTAGATAATCAACAGATTTGGTTCCCCACTAGGTAGGTTGAAACCATCTAGTTCTTTTCTAAACTAACATGTACAATCTTCATTTTGAAAGAAATAAAAAAACACAAAGCCAATTTACAAAAAAAAATTATAAATACATTATAATAATATAATTAATTCATATATATATAAATAATATCTACCATATAAAATATTTAAAAATAAACCTAAAAAATATTTTTAAAAACCACTGAAACCACTAGGTTCAAGCAATGTGTCATCATGCGAGCTTCATCTCGAGAGTTTTCGTATGGTGCTTCATTGAAAACTCTCGAAATAAAAAGCCCAAGGTGACATTGAAGCAATGCATTATGTGTGGATGCATGGGCATATCATATTATGGAGAGGGCTCAAAACATATGTTAATTGGGGAGGCATGTTATATGCATTTGAAAAATAGTGGACAAAGGGTCCCACGTGGACCCCTCATCCACTACCCTCTCCCTCCTTCTCCCTCCTTTCATTCGCATACATATGTACTCCCTCCTTCTCCCTCCTTTCATTCGCATACATATGTATGCCACAATGCATTAAGTGTGGATGCATGAGCATATCATATTAAGGAGAGGGCTCAAAACATATGTTAATTGGGGAGACATGTTATATACATTTGAAAAATAGTGGACAAAGGGTTCCACGTGGACCCCTCATCCACTACCCTCTCGCTCCTTTTCATTCGCATACATGTACTCCACCATTAAAACCATGGATTAAAACATGAACTCCCTTTTTATTTTATTTATTTATATGTTATTTTATTTATTTTTTTATTAATTTATTTCTATTATTTTTAATGTTTTTAATTTATTAAAGTGAAAAGTTTAAAATACAAAATTAAACATGCACAGAATTTTAATAAATAGAACTCAACCAATTTTATCATTCAACTTTACAAAAAAATATCTCACGTTATACTTCACTAAATGAGGTAAATGAGGACTCGTTATAAATATATTTCCATGGATAACAAAATGGAAGCATTGATTCAAGAAAATATGGATATTTACTATCTGAAAAAATCAGTAAAAGTTAATACTACGAATTTGGAGCCAAAATGGATTTTCGCAATTTGTTTTCGGAAAACCAGACTTGCTAAGAGGTTTTGCTATAACCAATTCATTCTGAAATTGCTCATTTTTCAATCATATCTACACATATTAGGGGATTTTTGAGGCCTAAAAAGGGCCTTCTAATGAAATTATGAAATAATAGTGGAAATAAAAAAATAAGTTTACATTACATCATCAAATTTTAGAGGGAAAAAACAAAAACTATTTTTTCAACTCATATTTTCAACTTATCTCCTTGTGGGGTTAATCAAATTTCAAGCGAAAAAACTCATTGCATGAAAAATTTGATTCCTCATCCAAGGAGTACCCATGTTGCATATTTTTGAAGGACCCTACTACATGAAAAATGAGAAATACATGAAAAATGTGATTGCAGCACCTTTTTTCATGTATTTTCAGTTTTCATGTAGTAGGGTCCTTCAAAAGTATGCAATCCTTGGATGATGAATTAAATTTTGCATCCAATGAGTACTCCCGCTCAAAATTTGAGTAAAATCTTAGGGAGATAAGTTCAAAATACGAGTTGAAAAATAGTTTTATTATTTTATTATTTTTTAATATTTTTACTTTTTTACTTCAAAAAGTATAAATCATCCCCCATGCTTGACATAATCATCTTGAATACTATTGGTTCTTAAAATGTTTATTTTGTTTGTCCATTTTCTTAGGAGGCCCATTTTAGACCTCAAAATTCCCCTAATGGGAAACATGAGAAAGCTTGAATTTCTCTTTTAATATTTTATTCAATTGAATTTTAATTTGTTAATTTGTTTTGACAACCTTGCATTTTGGGTTTGGTATCTAGATTTAATTTGTTTCTAATTATGTTTTTTTGGCAAAAATGGTTGAGAAAGATCAAACCCAAAAGTCTTGGAACAATGGGATTTGACGAAAGAAAGGAAATGAAATAAGTTACCAACTAAAAATGAGATCCCAAATCTTCATTCAATCATATTTCAACAACTTTCTTTTTGAAAATTGGATTTGAAAAATTATAAATGGAATATTTGAAGAGGAGCAAAGGATTATTTTTTTCCTACAAGTAGGGTAATCTTTGCACTACTATAAAGATGTTGTTTGTTGTATATTTATTAGGAATACCTAGATGTGAGCTTGGGGGTTTTCCTTTTGAGATCAAAACATTGTTGTAGAAGTAGATATGCACTATTGTAGCTCCATTCTCTATTGGCAAAGATATATGTCTTAGGATGAATGTTGGAGAAATTCCTTTTAAGGAAATAACATGAGATACACAATTTTATGATTGTATTTTCAATATTATTATTTGTGAATGTAATGTTATTATTTCATGGCAAATTTGTGTAGTAATTCCATCTTTTAGCACTATTATTGAATATGTGAATTTGTGTTTATTTGATCATCTATTTGATCTAATAATTACATAGATCAACCATTAATTTTTCAATTTTCTGTTGCATTAAAACTAATTTCTGAGTAACTATTTACTCTGAAATTTGTTATGAGAAATCAATTTAATTGTCATTAAAGTTATGTGAACTATTTTCATGTTTTAATGGCTCATCCTTTATTATTTTAATCTCTAAACATTGCATGCCATGTATCAATAATATCAATTATTAGAACTGTTTAAGAATCTTTATATTTAGCATAAAAAGAATGTTAAATCCCATTATCTTTTTATCCTTGTTCCTGGTCTTAGGAACTATTTCCTATGTGCCGAGTTAGAGTAGTTTTCATCATTTTTATTCATTAGCAAGTAGTCCTACATTTAGATTAATTTGTTACATTTGTAAAAGTAGGCTTTCATAGGAACGACTACATTGGTGGCTTGGTTGATCCGTTATGTTAGCTTAAGGATTGATTTGTTATAAGCACTATAGGAAGGTCATTTTGATGTCTCTTCTTGTTGATAGTAATGAGAAATGTCATAAATCAGCAAGGAGAATTAGGGGTAACTTGATCTATTTGAACCAGTTGGAATCACCAACCTAGATGGATATGCGGCTAATTCAATCCCTAACTGAGTGATCTCCCAAATGTTGATTAAGGTCATTTTTTGCCATCAATAGAAAGAAAGCGCAATGCTGAAGTAAATACTTTTAAATAACAAACCCTAATTTTGCAAAGAAAGGCAATTTTTATAACAAACTATCTCTAATTATCTACTTGGTATCTTTTCTTATAAATTACATATTTAGGGTTTTTGGGATGTTGAAACACATCAAATAATGTTAATCATAACTCGAATAAAAATTTGGGCAAGTTTCGAAAGAAAAATTCAAACTTCTACATGAGTCTTTGTTTTGCTACCAATTATGGTCTAGTGAGCAAAAGAATGTGCTAAAGGAAAGGTTGAGAAGCAAAGGAATATAATGAAGGTATAAGAAATGATAAGGCACACATTTCCAAGTCATTACATCAATGGTGGTAGGGTTTCTTCAACAAGACATGTGGTTGTATGATTTCATGTAGACATAGTGAAACAATAATTATAGACAATGAAATCAACAACATTACTTAAAGTGAGCTGAAATGAATAACAAAGAATTCTACTTGAACGATATAAAAACAATCAATGATATTATGTATGCTCATAATATTTCTAAAGAAAGACTAATCATAAATCATGATTAAAAATATTATTTAGAAATAAAATAGATAAATGAATAAATGCATAAAGAATAATGGTACAAAAGGGTTCTTGAGCACCTAGGGTGGACCCAAACCCAAGGAAGCTTAGATCTCTAAAACATAAGGAGAATAAGAAATGAAACTAAATATGACTTTCAATAATTGAAGAATTTCCTGTACACGATAAAATGTTTCAAAACTTAAAAATTATATTTCCTAATGCCATACACTATTATTTTCTTTCTTCTACTAACTTGCTAATGGGCTATTCGAGCCCTCTATTCATACAAAATAAATGAGGGTAAACATTTGTCAAAGGAGGGTTTCTTTCTCTTCAAATCTCCTAGAAAATTAGATCATGTTCCCTCGGGACCCTCACAACAATAGGAAGGAGAATTTATTGTGTTAAACAAGTTGAGTTTGAACCCTTTGTAACAAGGGGTAGGCCCCATGAATCGATCTGACTGGATATCCTCATAATTTTTGCAAAAGCCTCTTAATATCATGCATAATAATCACGTAAGGCATATAAAACATGATAAATCTCTCTAAAGCTCCTAAGAACTCATTTAAGCTAAGAAAATGTTATTAAGTGCAAAAAGGAAGGTTTAATACAACATTTATGTTCCTAGGAAAGGTTAGATGGACCCTATGTTTTACCTAATTAGGAGGCCTATCATTACATCACCCTCTTTTTTAGGACTAAAATTCCAATATTTTTCATCCATGCCATTAAGAACCAAATCATGATCACGGAAAAACTTAAAATTACAATAATTTTAAAACATGGCATTAAATATCAAATGGCATGATTCCTAAAAACCTTAAAATTCTGATATTTTTCAAACATGGAATTAACCAAATGTCATGAGTACAGAAAACCTTAAAATTTCAACATTTCTCAACCATGATATTATAAACAAAATATCATGATTAGAATTTTTTTTAAAAATCAACATATAAACCAAAGAGTAATTCTACCAAGAGAATTTGTTTTGAAAAGCTAAAAATATAGCTCTTTTGAGACTTTAGCCTAAGACAACTTGAACTACTTTCAATGGGGCACAAAAATAGCAATATTTTTAATGATGGTTTATAAACTCATCTTAAATCTACACAAAATAATTACAACACCCTTAAAAATATGAAATTTTTTATTTTACTTTTATGTAAAATCAAATTAAACAATTAAAAGCAAAAGTATTTTCCAAACCATTTTTTTAAATAAATAAAATGGAATAAAACATAAAAAAAAATCAACATAATTTAAAAATTTAAAAGGGAAAAAAAATTAATATAGTGAATTTAAAAATAAAAAATAAATTTTTTATATATATATATAATATATATATAATATATATATATCATATAATTCAGAAACAAAAGCTTTCAAAATAGCATTATATTTCAAAAGAATCAAAGCCCTAGATCAACAACCATATCAAAGAACTTCATGTTTGGCTCTAAACCACTTGACCTACCCTTGAGGCCTAATATATATATATATATTATATTATATATATAATATATATATATATATGGAAAAAAATATATAAATAAATAAATAACAAACAAAAAATAAAATTAAATTATAGCATAAATATATTAAAAATGTAAAAGAAACACAATCTTATTTAATTTAAAAAATCCCCTAAGCATAGCTCAATTGGTGATAGAAGTGGTTTCAGTGTTGTGTAAAAGAAGAGATTCAAAGTTCAATACCTTCGAAGTAACTCAGTCTACAAAGAGGAGGACAAGACACATACCCTAGAGGTATAGTGGTAGTGTCTAAAATCGATCCCATATGATACGAGTATGAGACTAACCTAGTAACTAATCGTCTCATTACAAAAAAAATGACAAAAGATAAGTAAAATAAAATAAAATTGGAAAAAAAAAATTATAATTAAAGAAATGGAAAAAAATTAATTAGAAAATAAAAAAACATTTTCAAAAAAATAAAAATGAAAAAATTACAAAAAAATCATGTTATTCTGGTTGTGTGTGCAAGGGACAATGCGTGACATCACACCTCTGCCATAGGTTTGTCGCTTGCACACCACATAAAAAAATTATGTTCATGTTACTTTCGGCGTGTAGGCGACAATGCCTGACAATGGTCCTTTGCCAAGGAGCTGGTTGCAAACTACTTGAGGGGTGATGCCTAACATTTCCCCTTGGCATTTGGTCATATAGGAGGTTGTACATGCTACTTGAGCTTAGGAAACATGCCTAAGTGGAGCAATTTTCTGTCTAGCTAACCCAATGGCATAGGGGCAATGTCGAACATCGCCTCCTACACATCACACACAACACAATTGTTTTTTTTAATGTGTCTTTTCCTTTTAATTATTTTTAAATTTTTATTTATTTATATATCTTTTTGTTTGCTAATTTGTGTGAGTCGTGACATGATTGTACAATTAGTGTTTGGCATGAGAAAACGTGTCACAGAGGCATCTAAGATGTTAAAATCACTTGAGGATAGCACCGTACCTCGGCCACAACAACTATTAACATGACTAGATATTTTTCCATGGAGTTTTGAACCAGTGACCTTCACTTCTTAGAATGCCTTAATAGTACACCCCATCATCATTCATTCTACGTTCATGGGCCACTTTTATTTATAATTTTAAATTTTATTTCTAATATTATTCAATTTTTATTTTATTTTTTGTTATAATTTTTAGATTTAAAAATTTGTTTTTATTTTCACTAAGGTTTTAAAATTATGTTGATTTTTTCTAAAATTATTTTTATTTAGTTTTTAAAATTACATTTTTATTATTATTATTATTATTATTATTTATCCCTTTCTATTTTTATTTTTTTATTATTTATAAATTTTTAAATGATTTTAAAAAAAATCATTTTTTTTTAAATTAATGTTTTTTCCTTCTTTTCTTTATAAAATTGTTTTTTTTTTTTCAATTATATTTTTCAATAATTTTTTTTATTTTTATTTATGTTTATATATATATAAAATTGAAAAGTAATCAATTAATTAATTTTAATAAAAATTATGTAATACCATTTTTAAAATGACGTAATGTCATTTTTAAAGTGACAAACAATTTTGTGTGTTTTGTTATTATTCTAAAATTGTGAAGGTTCTAATGTGAATTAGTGGGTAATTTTCACACAAAAATAAAATAAAATACAATAATATGAAATCTTGGCAAATTAAAAAAGATATTTAAAAACAGAGCATTTAAAAAAGGAAATAAAAAATAAAAAGGTAGACAAACATTAAGTGTTGAGTTTAACATTTTTTATAGTTATAGTATTTTGTTTTTAATTCTATGGTTGAAAAATGTTTGAATTTTAACAAAAAAGAGTGATTTTACATCACCACTTTTGGATTTCAAAGTGATTTTCCCTATATTTTGTAGTCATGATATTTGGTTTTAATGTCATGGTTGAAAATATTTGACGAGAAAAAAGAAGTGATATTGCATCAACAATTTTTCATTCCAACGTGTTTTTTCCATATTTTTTGTAGTCATGATATTTTGTCATTAATGTCATGATTGAAAATGTTTGAATTTTAACACAAATAAAAGAGTTCATGCTCCATCACCACTTTTGCATTTCAACGTGTTTTTTCATATCTTTCATAGTCATAATATTTGGTCTTTAATTCGTCGATGGGGGGTGGTGGAAAAAGACAATGAAGAGATTGATGGGGGTCCTACCACCCCACTAGCCCTACTAGCACATACAAAGGTAGCGTGGTGACTTGACACCATGCAAGATATCGCGACAGAATACTCCAGAACCTGGATGAAAGACATAAATGAAGGTGGCGAATATGGTTCTAAGTTTTATGGGTTTCTTTATGGTCATGTGTGAGGGAGGGGAAGGAATTGATTTATCTATGTAGGTTGGCATTTTTCTAGTGCTAACCTAGGCATGGGAGTCTGAGAGGGAGGTTTCTTGTGTTGTAGTAGTTTTGAGGTGTGAAGAAGATCTAACAAAGAAGTTCTAATGGCTATGAATTTAGGACATGTGGATTGAAGGTTTTAGCCGAATCACTCCTTGTAGGACGATACTAAATCCAATTCGATGGAGGTTGTTCACGATGGTAAATGAGGGGCAATGTATGTGTATTCCCATGTCTCACACACTGGTAAGATTTCCCTATCTTGTAGCATGGACTACCTATTTCATTCTCAAGAATTGGAAAGAGTTTGATTATTGAGGAGTTGTTGGTATGTCTCTGGAGTTTCTTATGGAATTGAGGGCTCTAGATATGAGGGAATTTATGGTTTAGGAGAAATAATATGGAATTTGAATTGATGTTGTAGGCACTAGGGAGTTCTCTTAGAATTATTACCTAGTTTTCTCAGCCAATTACAAGTAAATGTGTTGTGTTGGTTTCTTCAGGGGCTATTATTTGGTGTTTTGAAGCCTCTATTGATTATGGGGTTAGGATATAGAAAAATGGTGGTATTGTGTGTAACTTCTTTGGTTTTCACCTAGACTCCACTACTGTAGTTTTTGGAGACCCCCAGGAGCAGGGGAGGGTTTTACTGCAAGTTCAATTCTTGGAACTCTTTCTAAGGGTGGTTAATTTCGTAGTTGTGTTTTTGTTTGAGCCATAAGAAGTCTCCTTGAGATATTCAATGCATTTTGAATTCAGGGTGGTGTTGAATACAAAGCCCATAACTTGATTTCAGATATTTATGGTGGGGAAATCCCTGTAGGTAGATGGTCTAGAAGTGAGTCAGGTTGACCAACCTGATGCGCCTCCAAATTATACATAAGGAGGAGACAATCTATTGATCCCTACAATAGGAGGATTGATATTGGATAATAAATGAACAAAATATCATGAAATTATTGACAAATTTTGAAGCTCCAGTGATTGAGAAAATCTAGGAAGGTGTTCCCTATCATTTAATGCAAATTCCTAGTGTTGGGAACCAAATATACTATTTGATGGATTTTGGAGGGGAAATCTTCCTCCTCTCAGGGAGAATGCTTCCTCATAATTTTTTATAAGTACCAATTCAAATTTTTCCTATAGAGGCATGTATTTCTTAGTCTTCTTGTGGAGAAAACTTGTATTCTTGTAGCACCACTTTCATTTCTAGCAGGGATGTACTTGGATTGATTCAAATAATGATGTTTGGTGCCAGTTTTAGCTTCTAATGATTGTTATCATTCATAGGACTCTGATTATCCTTGGGCTTGGCCATCCCATGAGCCTCATATCCTTTTGTGTAACTTTATTGTCTTAATTTCACTTCTTATTCACATGCATCTCTTATTCTTTCTTTTCCTATTTCCGGTGTTGATGCTTATTTTGTTTTAGGACTGGGTTAAATTATTTAAGTGATTTTTTTTGCATATTATTTACAGAGTCACAAGCATTATGCATCACTAAAATAACTTTTAAAATTCATATTCACCATTAAGCTACTTGGATTGGTTTACTAGTTCACAAATCTAGAATTTTTGGAAGTCCATTGTAGGAAAAAGTAGTAATTTTATGCTATTTTTTAGAACATGTTAATGAGATTAAATTGAGTTGATTCCACTTGCATTAGGTCATAAAAACATTCAAGTTAATAACAAAATTTACCCAAATTCATTTTCACTTGATTAGGTTGGACATTTGATAGTTTAACTAGCTCACTAATTATTGAATTTCTATTTTGTAGAGTAGTAATTTTTTATTATTTCACTAGTACAAAATGTCTAATTAGTTACTAAACAAATGACTAAAATTTGCATATAAATGACTATTTTTCAGTCGGTGACCATTAATATCTAATTTATAGTATCTTATAATGCAACCAGCTTTTAGTCATTTTTAGTTTACTCATTAATTGGTTGTCTCAATTTTATTGTCTAATAGTATATTTAGTCATTAATTTGGTCATTAATCACCACAATTAATGACCAAATATATATAAAAATATATTATTAAATGATCACCCGAGAAAATCAATTAATGATCAAATAAATATGACCAAAATGTTGGTCATGTTATAAGATACTGCAAATTAGCTACTAATAGTCATATATATGCAAATTTTAGTTATCGTTTGAAACCAATTAATGACCAAAAAAATATGACTAAAATTTGGTCATGTTATAAGATAATATAAATTAACTACTAATATATTAGTCATCATTTGTAATAAAATTTTTATCATTTGCAATAGTCATTTATCTTTTTTGGTAATCTCATATTCATTATATAAATGACTATATTAGTAGTTTATATTCATTTCATTTACTTTAATTAACAATCATTATAAGCAACTAATTTAGTGATATATTAATTTTATTTGTGTTCATCATTAATCAACATAAACTACTAATTTAATAGTTTTAGATTGATTTTTTGTATTCATTATTAGTCAACATAAATTAATTAGTATGATTTTACAACTAAATTAAAAAAAAAAATTCATACAATGTACATCATGTTAATCTAATATGAGAACACAAAGTTATAGATGTTAATTACAATAGTAAATAATATTAAGGGAAACTATAAATAATTTCGACGACATAAATTATATTATATAAAATGTCAAGTATTACAATATGGGTTTCAAACTTAATATTGGTTGGAGTGCAATTTACACATGAAATATTATTTCATCACTTCAAAGCATTATCATTGTGTTGCCAAGGCATTGTGGGTGAATTAAACAACTATGAAGACTTGACCATTAGTCTCTATGTGTGTGTCTTATGCAGGAAATCAATTCTATGGGTACCACTACACTAGTTCTCCTCTCTCTCTCTCTCTCTCTTTAATTTTCATTTTGTTTCTCTAGTGTTATTGTTCTCCTCTTTCTTCAATTCCTGCGTCTTACCATCAATATTGAGTTCATTTTATAAAAAATAAATAATATACAATGCCGAGTATAAGACATAAAAGATAATGAACACTGGAATATAAAGTAAAGTAGACTATAAATGATTTATATGATATATACCTCAACATTAGCAATATTCTCAATGCCATTTTTCCCCATAAAAGCAAGAAACTCGAACACGTTTTCTTCAGTTGGAAAGTAGTGGCCAGAAGACTTGTATAAAAAAAGTAAACAAAATGTCACCATAGAGAATAACACCTTAGTAAAATTAGTATTCAACCTTCAAGGAAATATTAGGAACAATCATGCCAACTAAGTTACATGCTAAAAATCCCAAGATGTAGATTACTCATATAATGTGGGACAGAAAACAAAACTCCTAGAAAATGCCAAAGCTACGTTTATAATAAAATGAAATGAAGTAAAAGGAATACAATAATAGGATAGCCTCGTATACATGTATATAACCAGATAATGTAGAAGGTTAGGGTTGGAGGTCGATGTTGTCAAGAATGCACAACTCTAATGAGCATTTCTTGAGATGAGAACTACTATTTGGGTCCATTATCACATATGAATAAGCCAACTAGTCTATATCAAATTATTAATGTTTTTCTTATATTTATGGATCACTAAAGTATAAGTGGATAAATTTCATCGACAATTCCATTCCCATTATATTCCTGACCTCTAGTACAATATATTAGATGTGATTTGGAGAAAATTTCCAACATCAAAAATATGTAGCAATCACCACTAGTAATTTCCCAAATAGGATTATTTTGGAATGTAACTTTCAGATTCCATTTTCTATATGATTCTTGAATGGAAAATCCACTTTGAATTCCAACAATAAACTTGCAATTTGAGGGAAAACCTGTGGCAATCCTCAGCCACTCAAACTCAAAACATCCGTGATCATTATAATGAAAAGATAAAATAAGAGTTGTGTTGATCTGTTTTGCATATTTACATGCAAATCACCAGTAGTTTTCCCATATTTACCATACTTGTAATTTCCAAGATATAACACATCGATTGATCTTTTACAACACATACTTGATTCAATACAAACAAGAATTTAACATATTATAGCAATACCACCAATTTTTTATCCTCAATTAGTTCTAACTAGTTAACGCAAAAATTTAAGAAAGAGCAAAAAGTAGAAATAAAAAATCCAATAATTAATAATCAATCAAAAAAGGATAATATTTTTGTTTAAGCTTGATAAACAACTATAAATATTCATAATCCATTGCAACTAGTGGTCTTTTTTAAAGAACAATACTACCTAGAGAACTCATCTTCCAAATTATTTTCTCTACTAAAACCTTTATCCATCCAAATTAATTTAGTTATAGGAAACATTTGTTAAAACTTCCATTATGAATAGTGGAGGTTGTGAGGAGGGATATAGTCACATTAGTAACCTACAAAACCATGCTAACAGTGAGAAATTATAAATTTTCGTTAGTAGTTATAAACAATAAATATTTAAGTTGTTAGAGGCATGAATTAGCAATCATAAGAAAAGAAAACTTGTTTATGGTCAATTTTAACTTATTCAATATGTAGTGAAAGTATGCCAATATATATTACTATGTTAAATGATATAATGGTAGTTGATGTAGGACCAAAAGGTACCTAAAAGAGACTATGAGCATGAGATAGAAGTCTAAGAAGTCCCATCGAAGACTAGAAACATGAGATGCAAAACTAATTAGAGATTTGTAAAACATTAATAAATTTAACCATATTATCATCTATTTAGAATATTTTGATGAAACTAATTTAAAATTTCATGTGTAAGTGTGGAACATTCCACCATAAATTGTAATGTTGAAATCTAGAGGGATTAGCAATATTTGAATTAATTATGTAATCTAACCATGACCAACACTTGGAATGTGCTACAATATGTGTTGACGTGGTTAGAGTGTTGATATAGAATGACAGTACTTCCTAAACTTAAATGAAAGGTACTTCAATGTTCTATTTGATTATGGGCCATGATGGGAGGAGATATAAAGCCAAAGGTACTAGGGTTAGGTACAAGTCTTTCCATTTATTACAAAATTTCAAGCTAAAAAAAGGTAAGTAGACATGTACCAAAAAATATGTGATAATAAAAGCATTATTGTAGTAATACCTAATCGAATGTGTAATACTTAGAGAAAATACACTACCAAATGGTGATATGTATGTTGATCTCCTAGAATTAAATTGAGGTTGGTTTATTAAATACAACTATTATGGGATTTATTCACATGTCAAATATTTTTAATTGGCGCAAAAACATGAAAACCAACTAAAATAAAATTAAGCACTTCACGTGTCAATCATAATAAACTTGAAACAACACTTTGAAATGAGAATAAGTAGAAACTACAATACCAAAGAGTGTAATCATGGACCTAAAGGCACTCTAGAATCACTCAATCCATGGCAGGGATGGAATATTGATGTTTCATAATTAACTTGAAAGAACACCTTGAAATGAGAATAAGTAGAAACTACAATATCAAAGAGTGTAATCATGGACCTAAAGGAACTCTAGAATCACTCAATCCATGGTGGGGATGGAATAATGATGTTTCATAATTAACTTGAAACAACGATTTGAAATGAGAATAAGTAGAAACTATAATATCAAAGAGTGTAATAATGGACCTAAAGGCACTCTAGAATCACTCAATCCATGGTGGGGATGGAATAATGATGTTTCTTATGAGAAACTATAAAAATGTGCATGGAAGTGTTTGGATGAACTTACAAAACAACAAAGGCCAATTTAATAACGTTATTATAATTAAATTTCCATAAAGATTTTTATTTGCCCATAACAAATAAACCCAAAATTTGGGTATAAATGAGGTCACGTGAACTCTAACTAACATTTCTTGTCTTACCATATAGTACCATTTCAACAGGGTCCACAAACTCTTACCGCTACATCTCCTGGGGTTGTGGTTTTAGTTTTTTATGGTTTTATCATGTTTTTCAGTAATAAATAGGCCCTTGAGCCTCATTGTAACACAGTTCAGAGGCATGTAGCCTCCACATCACCACATCTCTTCTGAAAGATAAGATACCATTGCCCAAGATAGTCTTATTTTCCATTCTGTTTGTAAGCATATTTTAGTATTTGATATTAATGAAATGAAGTATTATTCTGTTGCATCTTTCTATTTATGGTTATATCTCTAATTTGTTGCGTACATGTTTAAATTCAGATGAGTGGTATCAGAGTGGTCTACTCTTTCTTTATCTTTCTTTACATGTCCCCAAAGAGGTCGGGATATAAGGAGTTAGGGCTTGAACTAGTCGAACCTTACTGCCTCCCATGGTGGATGAAAAGAAAGATGAGGGGGCAGGAGATCCTTTCAAAATATTTCTCGAAGAAGACCTCGAGTGACAAAGGAACGTGATGATGGACAAATTTTCCCAGATCCTTTAGCGGCTATCCAAGGGCGACACCTCTACTTCCAACAACTACTCTGGAAGTGCCACACCCTTTACATTACAAGTTAACTTTGACATGCCCATATTTGAGGGTCAGATAGATGCGAATGTCGTAGATAAATGGTTAAATATGTTAGAAGAATATTTTTTTGTTAATGATTTTTCCAACCGGGAAAATATTACTTTTTCTCTTCTCAAAGTTTCCCACCCTCGTTAAGGACTGGTGGGAAACCTATTGTGAGCAAAAGGATGAAAGTACACCCTCACTATTTTTGGCCACACCCACTAGGGATTCATTCCAGAATGCCATCAAGGAGCAGTACTACCCTATCGAGAGCTATGATGATAAATACATCAAGTGGACCACATTGTGATAGGGAAGGGACCAAGATGTGCTGGAGTTTACCAATGTTTTTCATACCCTTCGCACGAAGTTGGGTATCAAGGATTCTGAGAAACATTTGGTACTCAAGTACCGCGAATACCTACACAGGTACATCAAGGATGAGATGGAGTTCATGGACATCTCCTTGCTCAACATAATGTACCGATACGCTGTCAAGATTGAGTAGAAGATTAAACAGAAAAAGTGATACTTTGGACCTGCGAATCTGAAGCAAGGGAGGGGCGCCGCCAAACCATAGAGCAAAGGGAAGAGGCAAGGCAAAGTGACCGAGGATACACCACCAAAGCCGTAAGAAAATAACAACACCATGAGGACAAACAAGGACATGGGAAAGTGATGTGAGTTCCATAAGAGCTCCATGCACAATGCAAGTGAGTTTCAGGCCAAGTAGTCACTAGTGGATGAGCTGAAGGTTTCTAAGTCTGATGCATGTTTTGACTCTGAGTTAGAACCCAACAAGGGGAATGATAAAGGGAAGTAGATCATTGATACAGAGCCCAGTGCCACTATGGCCACCACCAAGATCTAAAAGATTGAGCCTGAAGATCCAGAAGAGTTAGAGCACCTATTCAACTCATAGATGTGGGTGAAGGTTTTCTGCTGCAGTTCATTGTCGACAATGAGAGCCAAAAGAACCTCGTTTTAGCAAAGGTTGTGAAGCGGCTGGGCCTACCAACTATAGTACATCCACAGTCGTACACCATTGAGTGGATTCACCAAGGATGAGATCTCTGCGTCAACCAACAATTTCGCCTTCCCTACAACATCAAGCCCTTTACGGATGAGGTATTGTGTGATGTTTCTCCTCTTGAATTTTGTGATTTACTATTAGGAAAACCATACTTATGGATGTGGCATGATGTATATGAATCTAGACCTTGCTTTGTTATTATTTCTTTGTGTACTAGGTTATACAGGATACTAGACGTAGCCCACCTATCATCGTCTCTTTGATCTCTACAAAGAGATGCAGCAAGATCATCTCCCAAACTAGGAAATTTATTTTCTTTCTGATTCACTCTCAAAGTAAGGGGAAGGGTGTAGCCACATCCATGGTGCCCAGGAAGGGTTCCTCTAAGCAGCAAAAGCAGGTGGATATGGTCGTAGAAGAATACAGAGACATTTTATCCTCACCGACAGCGGTACCCTTGCATTCTCAAGTCAAGCATTCAATTGATCTGAACCTTGGAGCACCTCTTCCCAACAGGCTGATATATTGCCGCTCCATTATGGAAAATGAAGAGATTAAGTGGCAAATCCAGGAGTTGCTGCAAAAAAAGCACATCTGACCAAGTTCTTCACCTTGTGGGAGTCCGATTGCACTTGTACAAGAGAATGATGGAACTTGGAGGCTCTGCATTGATTATCAGACACTAAAAAAATCACTGTCAGAAATAGGAATCCAATCCCACAAATTGATGACCTTCTAGACCAACTCAAGGGGGATAAGTATTTTAGCAAGATCGATTTGAAGTCTAGTTATCACCAGGTTCCAATAGAGACCACAGATGTTTGGAAGACCACCTTTAAATCCAAGGAAGGCCTTTTTGAATGGTAAGTTATTCCCTTCGTTTTGACAAATTCTCCTACAACTTTTATGAGGCTAATGGATGACATCTTGTGCCCTTCACCAACTCATTCATGGTGGTTTATCTAGACGACATCCCCATCTTCAACAAGAGATGGGAAGAACACTTGCAATACATTCGGCAGGTCCTCCAAACCCTTCAGCAACACAAACTGTGTGCCAACTTGGAGAAATGCACCTTTGGCATAAGCCAGGTCCAATACTTGGGTTTCATCATAGATGAGCATGGAGTGCATGTTGACCCATCCAATATCCAATTCATTTGGGATTGGCCATCCTTGACCACTCTAACAGAGCTTTACAACTTTTTGGCCCTTGCAATGTTCTATCGGAGGTTCATGTTGGGATTCTCCCATATCACTTGGCCTTTGAGTAATATTAGTAAGGCCGAGGAAAAAGAAAAGTTTTCCCTGTTCGAGTCCCAACATAAGGCATTCGTTGAGTTGAAGCACCACATCTGCTCTCCACTGGTACTAACACTGCCAGACCTGCAACAACCCTTCGAAATCGAGACAAACGCCTTAGAATATGTTATTGGTGTAGTCCTCACCCAACATAAGCATCCAATCGGAAGTACCCCACCTATGATAAAGAGATGTATTCCATCGTGCAGGGTTACCGACAATGGAAGCACTACGTTCTGGGGAAGGAGACAGTCATCCACACTGACCACTAACCTCTTAATTTTATACAAACATAGGGGAAGTTGCAGAATGATCACCATTAGAAGTGGTCCACATATCTGTAACAATTCTATTTGAACATTAAATACAAAAAGGGAGGCACCAATCATGTTGCAGACTACTCTGCCGGCCCCCAGTTGCCACACTGACTACTATTCTTAATTCTTGTGGTCACGAGACCTCTGGATGGCTACAACTATACAAAAATGATCGAGAGTTTTTTGAGAATGCAACAAGATGATGGAGCTTAGTGGAAAGAAGTCGCCTTCACTAAGTGGGCCTGCAGGCTATTTTTGGCGCAAGTCTATTTTTAGACATATGGATCATGGTCTATGAGTTGTAGGATGATATTTGTGGATGATTGGTTAAGTTGGTAAAAATAGATGGACCTCTATTTTTAGACATATGGGCAGAGTCTATATTTAGACTACCAGGCTAAAAATAGAACAGTCAAATATTATTAGCTCTTAATAATATTTGGACTATAAACATTATCTTATTCTCTTGGAGCACTTCAGTTCGAGCTACGGATGTGGCACATCAAGCTACCAGAAGGAAATACATGGTTCCTATGGGTTAACTTGAGCTATTGCAAGGAGGACTTCAGTTAGGACTTCAGTGATTCAGTTTTGTGGAGTTGGATCAGGAGTTGATGGAGTTGTGTTTAGTTTGACTTAGTTGAACTAGTTGTAGTTAGTCTAACTGGCAAATATACTAATGTTGAGTGGTGTGAATTAGTTATTAATTAATTCACTAATTATTAACTCATAAAGCAATTGAAGAATACATCAGTTAACTCAGTGCATGGACAGTTCAATGGAGACAAGTGTTAGAGATAAGTGAAATGGCAAGACAGTTGTCAGTTGTGACTATAGTTGTGCATGTGATTTGCACAATTAGTGGGATTGAGTTGCCAATGAGGATTGCGTAGTGTTACACAAGGGAAACACATGAATGGTTTAGCCATTCTCATCCATTCTCTATGCAAGATTGCGCAGTGGAGGCAGGCAAGCAGCAGGGGTGATTTGAGCCAGTGATTGATTTAGATCTATGTTGTATTTTGTGTAACAGGTGGAGATAGTATTGATTACTTGTGAGGAGTATTGTACTATGTATTGTTACATGATCTCAATCAATATAATATACAGATCGTTGTGGGGTTTTCAGCTTTATGCTTTCCCCGGGTACATACTGTGTTGATATGTGTGATTGATGCTTCAATGTGCGCATGTGTATGTTTCTAAATACTGCTAAATTGATGATCAACGTAGAGGAGGTTATGTATTATGCATGATTCTGCAATAGTGTATAATCAGGATAATCTCGGTTGAATAAGTGTCATATTATTCATAAAATTTCTACTGAGTTCACCTCGACCTACCAGATGTTAGTAGTTAGGAAGCAAGTTCATGATTTCCACCTCCAGGACACATTATTATGCTACCTGGGCCACCTTTATGCTCCATCAAGCAAACATGCCAGCCTGATTTGGGAGGCACACTATAGTCGAGTTCTAAGACACATTGGTGTGGAGAAAATTGTGGTTGTACTACAAAACTACTTTTATTGGCCCAACTTTGACTAGATGTTGGGAAATATATCAAATCATGCACTGCATGTGCCATCACCAAGCCAACCATCAAGAAGCAAGGCTTGTACACTCCTCTGCCTACTCCCAACCAGCCGTGGGAATCCATCTCCATGGGCTATATGTCTGGCCTCCCTTCTATTAAGCATGGTAATGACTGTGCATTTGTGGTCGTGGACAGATTTTCTAAGATGGCTATATTGATGGCTTGCAAGAAGAGTATCACAACAGAGGATACTGACAAACTCTTCTTTCAACGAGTATGGGTACATTTTGGGATCCCACAGACCATTATATTAGATCAGGATAGCAGGTTCCTCAGAACATTCTGGTCAAGCCTTTGGACAATATTGGACACCAAGCTCACCAAATCGATTTCCTTCCATCCCTAGACTAATGGCCACATGGAGGTTGTCAATAGGATGATAGTGCACATACTTCACATGTACAACTCCAAGCATCCTCGAACCTGGGATGAGAGTCTTCCATATGTGCAACACAGTTACAATAGAGCTCTTCATAACTCAACTGGTTGCAATCTCTTTCAAGTGGGTCTAGGATTTCAACCACTGTGTCTGATTCATGTTGTCATGCCTCATGCGACTATGCAGATAGAATCCACACATGTATTGTTTGAGGCTGATAACGTGACCAAGTTTATTGAATGCATCCAACATATCCTCTAGCAGGTTCACGACATCCTGGAGAAGTCAAATGCCAAGTACAAGCAGCGACATGATCAACATTGGGTGGCACACGAGTTTGAGGTGAGTGAAATGTCTGGTTGGATTTGCAGAAAGAATGCTTTACCAGAGAGCATCAGAAGCTTAAACCACTTTGATATGGTCCTTAAACCATTACCAAGGTTGTGGGAGACAATACTTTTGAGCTTAACATTCCCCCATTCCTTGGCTTGCACCTAGTGTTCAATGTGGACTGCCTTCGACCATACTTCCCACCATTATTGGACACATAAGACATTGCAGAGTAGCTCACACCAACAGAGTGAAACCCAGATTGCATGGAATAGGTCACGAATAATTGGATTATGGACCCATAGGTCAAGAACACTCACTAACAAAAGATCCAACTATATTGGGTTCACAAAGCTGACTAACTCCCACACCAAGTCAAGTGGCTCACGAGGGACTAGGTTCAACAAAAGTTTCCTCACCTCATGGAGACTCTGTATGCAATGAGGATCATTGCTTCCTAAGGAGGGAGGAATGATCCAAGTGGATATTGGTGGTGATCCACCTATTCCACATAGACATCTAGTCAGTTTCATTTGTTTCCTTGTTTATTTCAACATTTACTATCTTTAGCAGTTTTTCGGGTCTCAAACTTTCAGAACAGTTTTGACCCCCTAAACAACATTTTTTTGAGGTCTGTTGTAGGTCCATAGCCATAGGCATGGGCTTGTAGAAGAACCTGTAGTACTTGGAGAAAACTTTGTAACAAGGTCTTGTACACACCAAATGGAGACAAATTTATGACCCTCAGAAGTTGGCTACCCAACTAACCCCAACGGGGTCCACAAACTCTTGGCGTTACATATTTTGGGGTTAGTGTTTTAATTGTTTAGGGTTTTCTCATGTTCTTCAATAATAAATAGGCCCTTGAGCCTCATTGTAACACAATTTAGAGGCATGTAGCTGCCACATCTCTTATTAGAGATAAGCCACCATTTCCCAAGCTAGCCAGCTTATTTTTCATTATGTTTGTAAGTATATTTCAGTATTTCATATTAATGAAATGAAGTATTATTTATGTTGCATCTTTGTATTTATGGTTATATCTATAATTGGTTGCACTCAAATTCGGATCACTTTGGCCCTCCTTTGTTAGGATACACATTCTCTAAATATCCATTACAACAAAATGTAATGATAAAACATCCATGGTGCCCAGGAAGGGTTCCTCTAAGCAGCAAAAGCAGGTGGATATGGTTGTGGAAGAATACAGAGACATTTTATCCTCACCGACAGGGGTACCCTTGCATTCTCAAGTCAAGCATTCAATTGATCTGAACCTTGGAGCACCTCTTCCCAACAGGCTGATATATTGCCGCTCCATTCTGGAAAATGAAGAGATTAAGTGGCAAATCCAGGAGTTGCTGCAAAAAAAGCACATCTGACCAAGTTCTTCACCTTGTGGGAGTCCGATTGCACTTGTACAAGAGAATGATGGAACTTGGAGGCTCTGCATTGATTATCGGACACTAAAAAAATCACTGTCAGAAATAGGAATCCAATCCCACAAATTGATGACCTTCTAGACCAACTCAAGGGGGATAAGTATTTTAGCAAGATCGATTTGAAGTCTAGTTATCACCAGGTTCCAATAGAGACCACAGATGTTTGGAAGACCACCTTTAAATCCAAGGAAGGCCTTTTTGAATGGTAAGTTATTCCCTTCGTTTTGACAAATTCTCCTACAACTTTTATGAGGCTAATGGATGACATCTTGTGCCCTTCACCAACTCTTGGCGTTACATATTTTGGGGTTAGTGTTTTAGTTGTTTAGGGTTTTCTCATGTTCTTCAATAATAAATAGGCCCTTGAGCCTCATTGTAACACAATTTAGAGGCATGTAGCTGCCACATCTCTTATTAGAGATAAGCCAACATTTCCCAAGCTAGCCAGCTTATTTTTCATTATGTTTGTAAGCATATTTCAGTATTTCATATTAATGAAATGAAGTATTATTTATGTTGCATCTTTGTATTTATGGTTATATCTATAATTGCTTGCACTCAAATTCGGATCACTTTGGCCCTCCTTTGTTAGGATACACATTCTCTAAATATCCATTACAACAAAATGTAATGATAAAATATCCTATAAATTAAGATGTGAATTGAAACTTAGGTCAAGGATTTTCTATACCATATCAAGATATTGTGCAATGGATTTAGGGATATGCTAAAGAGTCTGTAATTCTCTCAAAGTGTCATGCTTGCATATTATCAATCCTATGAAAATGATACCCAATCTCTTATAATTCAACTATATCAAAATCATTAACCTAAAATAAATTAAATATATTTTTCATAAAAAATACAATGGCATGCTCCAATATAAATAGGTTTCGTAAATAGCTAAAAACCATCTCTCCATCCAACTCCCTTAAGTAGATGTGCATCCGTTCTCAAAAAAGATATGTGCCAGTAAATTGACACAACTTTTCAAATTTTATAAATATTTCACAACATTTCTTTCTAAACATGTTTTAGTATTCATATTTCTTATCGTGATATCAAACAACATTAGTTAATGCCCCTTGGCATGGGCAATGGAAGAAATGATTATCTCCAATGAAAAAGGAAAGTGACCACTTTCTATCAATATAGATATTATAAAATTACGAAAAGGAAAACCAGTTTTCTAGTTGTCTACATTTAATAAAATTTACCATTCAGCCATCAGTCCTACTATTTTGTAGTCTCCACTTACTCTCCGTTGCTGATGGAGGTTTGATTGATCACAAGTAACGTGCTTTACTTATTCTGAATGTCATTAAATGCCAACGGGTTGCGTACTGAAACTCAAACTCTCATCCTAATGCACTTTCAATTCATATCTTCCCATTTACGTATCTTCACCACGATACAGACGGGAAACGGTTTCATAACTCAAAATGGCAATAATAGAATTGTACGAACCCTATGTTCGTCTCAACGTTATCTTGGAATGGGTAAAACATGGAAATTTTAACCAGTTATTAGCCTAGACAGAAAACGTTCCACAACTAAGTCAGATGAAGCCTATTTTATATTTTGGCATAAATTGACAGAAAGGCCAGAACGTTTTGAAATCATTAATGGCAAAAATATTCTGAATCAAACCCAGATTCAAGACATTCTGATTCAAACGCAAATTAAAGCTAAACGTTTCTAAATACTGGAACATATTCAGTGACAATAATCTAACACACTGGCGCTTTCGACACAATGAAAGGCGGTGGAAGCCATGGCTGGTTGTTAGTTATTGTGTGCAGCTAGACACAGATAGAATGATTATTGATGACCCTTTAGAACCCTAATATAGTAATATAGTTGCGGTTTTGTGATTTTTATTATTATTATCAATTCAATCCCGAAGTGAAAGGAACTGAAGTGGCTGGAATCCAAGAAGATCCAGAAATGAATTGGCCGACTGTGAACTGGGCCGCTACAGAAGAGCTGGTGATGACATGAAAACCAGGCCATTTCACACGGTGTGATGTTCCAGCCCCGGGGCCGGTATTCATGTACTCGCCGTAATAGATCGTATTCGGTGCAGAGCTTCCGCTCCATGGCAGCCAGCCGGCCGGATCAATGAAGCCGCTGAGATTTGACAACATGAAGACGGTACGAGAGTATGCCCTCCATGGCCTCCCCAGGTAAGTCTTGACGGACCCTATGACAGGTTGCAGGTCGGAAGCTGGTCTTACTTCACACTTATGGATAGAGATTCCGGTGTTCTGGTTGGGATCCGTTCTTCCCTGAGCTGTGATTGTGTTCTCCTGCCCGGTTATGGGCCTTCTTGGGAAGATGTTGCTGTTCTGGATTACCGCGGCCCCGTTTCCGAAGATGAAGTCGACGGTGCCGTAGATATCGACTTGGCGGTAGAATTGTCGGAGGGAAAAGACACATAAAGTGTCCTGGTACCCTTTCATACTGCACCGGTACAGGACCACCTGGTCTGCCCCTACCAGAAGCGCCACGGCCTGGAATTTCTGCGGCCCCGCTGTGTTCTTGAACGTCATATCTCTAGCAATGAATCCGTTCCCTAACACGGCTGCGCAGCCATTAAATCAGTTAATTCACTTTGATTAAAATCGTATAATGAATCTGAGAATAAGGAGTCCACATTCTCCGGAAACAATTAAAGCATATAAACAATATAGATGGAAATCAGGGAGTTCCTTTCTGTATAGGGTTTTGACGAACAAAGAGATGGAAACTAACTCCCTGGTTATCGTAAAATCTATCTTAATTGTGTATGTGCAAATCTGTATGAGATGGTAATACTTTTATAAAAAGTATTTAATTTTTTCTTTATTAGGAAATAATTAAAATTAAAATTACTTTAAAACAAAAAGTAATTTGATTTTTTTTTCTAAATAAACAAATTTTAATTTTTTTCCTTTCATTTTCTCTATGTACATTACTGCAATATTATCCTTGATAATATTACTTGTTTTTAGAACTCTTCACCATCACGAAACATAATATCAACATCTCTAAATATTAAAATAATATGCTGAAAGAATAATCAATTAATTATTTTATTTATTTTAAAAAAATCATTTAAAATTAAATTATCATTAATATATTAGATAGAGTAAATTTTCATTAATATATTATATGAAGGGGGTGACAGGGTATTTTGTTAAATTAATCTTTGTCCTCATTCCTAAATGGATTCTTAAATGGATTTGATGATTTAAATGTCCAAAAATTTAGGTACCTCTTAGGTAGTGGTTGCTCAAAACACAGTTTAGACATCTCAAAACTCACATTATCTATAAAAATATCTCAAAAATATAATTATAAATGTATGTTTATCTTTCATAAATGGTCATCTATTTATAAAATATAAGAAAATGACTATAATCATATAAATTAAATAACTAATAATTATCAAAATATTTATTTTAGATACATTTCACATTATTAACATTAAAATAAAAACCATAAAATTAACTAATTATAGCTTTATTTTAATTAAATAAATTATTATTATATAAAAAAATCAATATATGAGTTAACACAAATAAATAAAAAAATCAACAAGATTCTTAATCATGAAAATGTATGTAAATTATACTCTATTTTAAATAAATAGAATTATTCTCCTCCTTTAGCTGATGATATCGTTCTTCTTGCAAAAAGCCATGATGGCCTAGACAACTTAAGACTCTTCATGTCTACTACTCCAAGATGGGTATGACAGTTAATACTCACAAGACTAAAGTTATGATCATTAAATCTAAAAAGATCACTAGTGATAGTTTAGTCTATGATAACCATTGTCTATAAATATTTCGGTATTCACTTTCCTCATCAACCCAAGTGGAATTATAGCTTCGAGAAAAGAATTATTGGATGTTGGAAAGCTTATTATGAGCTTGAAAACAATTGTAAGTCCGTGGATCTTTACATTTGGAGTAAAAAAGGATTCTCTTTGAGACTCTTGTCACCCGTGTTGTCTTATAGGGATGTGAAGTTTGGGGTTGTAGTATATCTAGAGAGTCATGGAGAAAGATTGAGGTGATCCAAAAGAAATTCATAACCTATAACCTTAAGATCAAGGAAAATACTCCCTATCCTATCCTCTTGATCTAAGCGGGTTAGTCCCCCATTGAACGTACATCTATGTTTAGATATCTGATGTATAAGAAGAATTTTTACGACAACAATTCCAAGAGACCCCCACCTACGTGCCTGAAGCTATGGTGGCATCACCATGCCCAACCTTGGCTCAACTTTTGGAGGATTAAGTAGGAGCTCATCATGGGAAGCAAGGATAGTATCAAAGATACTAGTACCTCCAATTTTAAGGAAAAGATGTGGGATGGTAAGGAGATGGAGGGTAAAAGGAAGCTAAGATATTATAAGGAAGATACTAGTACCTCCAATTTTAAGGAAAAGATGTGGGATGGTAAGGAGATGGAGGGTAAAAGGAAGCTAAGATATTATAAGGAGGTGATCAACCCAACCTTCGATAACCAGAATTATCTCTCTATGTTGAACAACAGTAAGAATAAAATGAACATCAACAGGATAAGAAGTGAGCTTCGAAGTGAGACTGAGTGGTCTACTCCCAAGACTCCCTTGGATGATAGAATCTGTCAAGTTTGTGATACTAAGAAGGTGGAAGATGAACAACACTTCTTTTTAAACTGCCCGGCTCTTGCCCACATCCACTCTCAATTCCCTATCATGAACTGCACCTCCTCCAATCTTTTTGACTTGTTAAGTCAGCCATTTATATATATTATTCATAATATTAATTAACTAATAAATAAAAATTAGTTAAGTTTATATACTTTTATCAACATAAGCAATAAGTTAATTTCAATTCTATAACAATTTATTTCTATCTTCTAAAAAAGAAAATAAGAGAGGTATTCTCAAATCACCAAACTTATAAAGTTAAGAAGGTTCGGAAGATGAGATTGTTATTTTGTAAATTAAATTAAATATCAATATAAAATGAATAATAATAAAAAATATCTTCAACTCTATCTGCGAAGTGACATTGTCTTTTTCTCTTTGATAATTGACTAACTCTTATTTTCACTATAAAATTCATGAAAATTAGTGTGTAAACTTTTATTTTCCTTTTAACCGTGATCAATACTAAATGACTAACAAACAAATAACCATATATTTTATTTTTTTTAAATAAATTTATAAATAATAAACAATTTAATAGTATGTAATAGTTAAACATTTTCATTTTTATAATGTTTGGAAGAATGATAAATTAAAATTTAGCAGTAAAACTTTTGAGAGTAAGTCTTATTTTTCTTCGTTGGCATGTTTAAAATATTAAGAAAATTAAATTAATAATATATTAAAAAAAACATAATTAAGAACATATTTATAATATTTATTAAATATTAAAGAATATATTTTATTTTAATATGATAAATAAATAATAAACATAAAGAATATTATAGAGTATTTTATAGAGGTATAGAATATTGTAAATTTTAAAAAAAAAACTATAGAATGAAATGTTCCATTTTATTGTAATTTAAATTTTTTTTAGAACAGTACAACAATCTAATTTATGAAATAATAGTAATTATGAAATAGAAATATAAAGAAAATAATAACTTTGTTAAATTTATCATTCAGTAACTCATTTAAATTTTTCTTTAGTGTGTACTGAACAAATTTTGGGAAGACTTAGCGTCAAAGCTAGAGATGAATGAGGGTTTGGACAATACCAACACGTACAGAAATACATCATAAATAAATTTAAACAAATATAAAGGATGAAGGAGGGAGCTTTGTCTCTATTCTTACCGAAAGTTGCAGAAGTGTACGTGGTTGAACCATCTTGCACGTTCTTACTTCCAGTAACCACCGTTCGATGCTTTCCGTCGCCAATGAACATCAAATTCGGCATCGTTATCGGAATATTAACAGTCTCCTTGTAAACACCTGCCTTCACGTAGATGATGTATCTCTTACTGCTTTTCTGAGGCGCCGCTGCTACTGCTTCCCCGATCGTTCGATAATTGCCAGAACCGTCTTGGGCAACGACTACGTTGGCTTTCTTGGACGTCGACTGCAACAGCTTTCGGTCCCCGACTGATAACCATTCCGGAAATCCGTCTTCTTCAACCCGACCGTACTGAGACTCGAACGCAGCTTGATCGCCGGTAGACAACATGCTCCGGTTTTTCGAGGTGGCCTGAAGTTTGTACAAGGAAAGGGAGTTGCTCACTAATTCAGACACATTCACAGCGGTTGACGACATGAGAAGCCTTATAGGATTCGTGACAGACAATTTCATGTCATCAAAGCCATTCAAGCATGTGTCCAGGCTTGTCAAAGCTGCGCTCAGCCAGGTGGGGATATCTTTTTCCTCATAATTCCCGCTGAAACAAACGTTGATATGCTCAGCTGAAGCCTCAAAATGCACCACGCAGTCTCGCCACGGAGCGCGTTCTCTGTTATTCATTTTCTTTGTTCGCAGACTCAATGCCATGTCGTGTGCTCTCCATGCCTCTTCCATGCTCACCCTCATTGCCAGATACATCAGATCGCGACGTGTCGCTGTCTGATTTCCGTGACAGGAAGACATCGAGGACACACAACGGTCGGGGTATCGAGTCTGCTTGCAAACCGACCTAATGGCATTGGAGTGATTGTAGACGCACCGCCCATAGTTAACGCAAACCGAAGGTCCAATCGACAGAAACAGGACGACAACAGACAGTAAAATTGAGGGAATTGCAGTTTCCGAAGATGCCTGCGTACACTTTTTCTTTTGGCGTTCATACAAATCAACATAATTATTTGAATAACTAGACATCTTGAAGCCGATCGAGCTTTTTAAAACCACTTAAGTTGCAGTTTTTTTATTCAGAGACTGCTGTCTTCAGGGCAGAGAAAGAAAGGAACTTGAATTAATCGAATTGATTTTTCCTTTGAGGACTAGCACACGATGCTCTTATAAGTCAGAGAAAACAAGAAACATGTTCTTAACGGATGAATTGAATTGCCTTCCTCGAAACGTACTCTTACACGTAATACGCTTATAGAATGGAAATAAATACGAATTTTTCAGGTGCTGGGAAGTTTTCATTATTACATGTTTGAAATCGGTAGGGTTCTCTGCGTGAAATTAACGTTTGCAAGGCTGGCGTCCTGATCGGCAAGAATATTTACGCAATTCTTGTTAGGTCGGACATTGTCATCACTGAAACTATGCTAACACGGAATTCCTGAACTTCGGCGAACAATTCTTTCACCAATTAGAGTATGACAGAAGGTGGTCATTTTCCGTGCTGAAGTTCTTATAATAATTATTTTTAGGTTGCAGAGATCCAGCTCCTGAACATTCATGGACTTGAAAAACCTTATTCATATTCCGTTGCCCAGACATTCAATCGAGTGCGTGCCGTGATGTAAAGTGTGTTTGATAATGTAATAGTGAATAGATTATCAAATCGAGGCAGACATTCCATAACCAAACCTTACGTATATATTCGAACTTCGATATATGCAACTTTGGTTTATTGAAGTAAGCTTCAATTGTGTATGAACCCTAGAATTGTGACCATACTATACCTTTCTGAATTGGGTTCAAACATTGAAAATATTACCTTTCTGAATTGGGTTCAAACATTGAAAATATTCCCACTATTAGGCAACATTAGGATTCGAAAGTAATTATGGCAAGATGAAGCCCAACCTTATCTTTAAGGAGTTCAAACATGGAAAACATTCCCACCTTATCTTTAAGGAGTTCAAACAAGGAAAACATTCCCACTATTAGCAAGTTAAGAAACTGAAAATTTTCCAATGTACTAAAGAGGATAAAGCCCAACCTTATTTTTGAAGTGTTCAATTAATGGAAAGTATTTGAGTATGAATAGGAGTTCAGACATCGGAAATATTCCCACCATTGATGAACAAACTGAAAATTTTCCAAAGTATTAAAAAGGATGAAGCCCAGCATTTTCTTTGACGTGTTCAAGTATGGAAAATTTTCCAAGTATGAATTGTGTGAAGCTATGTAAGATGGGTTTGGCCGGATTATGCTGGAGTGTTTGATCAGATGAGTTTGGCTAAATTGAGCTTGACGTGTTTATGGTGGATTGAGTGATATAACTTTTAATAATATCCCGATGTTAAATTACGTTATTAGATATAAAAGATTAAAATTATACTTTTCAAATTTCTAATTATATTTATACAAAATTAAAAAAAAAAAATTAAACCCAAAAATAGACTAAGTAGACTGTATGTTGGAAAATATGTAAGTTGTATTCTCCAAAACGGGTGTCACACGACATTCCCATACCGATCAATGTTTATTATTTCTATATTTCCATTTTCTTTGAATCTAGATCATGAAAGGGCCAACTGGAAGTGTTTAAGAATTAATGTATAAGATATGTTTCAAAGCTTTATAATGGAACAAGAATAACCTAAGCAAAAACTTATATTTACTTTTTATGGTTTTAATATTTAGTTAAGGATTAAAAGGAGCACATTGAAAGATCGATAGGGTAAGAGGTACACGGTAAATGTGAACAAATTGTCGTTTTCAATTCCAAAAGGGTCTCACTCCACTGAAATTCCGGATTTATAGATTGTTAACTTTTTCATAAAAATATTTTATGCCAATAATATCATTTTAAAGAATAATATTATTATAATAAATTAAATTTTATTATCCTTATTAAAATGGAAGACATAAAATACAAAGGATCCCATTTTTATTTAAATTCTTAATATGCTATTTTTTTCAAATAAACATTTTTACTTGCTGATTATGGAACGATCTTTTTTACTTAGTGATTATGCAACAAAAGGAATAATAGCACAATGGTAGTAAAAGAAGAATGGTGCAGGAGATAAAAAGAAAAGAAGAATGGTCTATAAGATAAAATGGCCGATGATAACAAGGGTAGTGATGAATTTGAAGGTGACACTAAGAAAGAAAAAAGAATTTTGTAATTATAGATATATCATTATATTCATCATCGTTCAATTGTTAATGATAATACCCCAAATACCTACTCTATAATGTGATTCTCTAGAGTAGTATTAGAAATGCATTTGATGTTGGATGGATTTCTTCTTAAATTGAAGGGTTATTATTTGAAGATATTGATGTCTTATATAGGCTAATGAAATCAAATAAGCCAATAAAAAAGATTTCTTTAATAAGGATATAAGTTAAATGGCATATCTCAACACTAGATTCCTAGAATCAACTTGAATGACGACTGTTTTTCTTTTTTAGTGTAATAATATTTCGAAAAATGAGAGAGTGACCATTGTTTAGACACCACATAGAAATAAAACTCTATCTCATAGACACGTAGAGGTTACATATAGCTTATATATTACAAATTTCTGGCAATCTAGAGCCTAAGAAAGAGGATTTGATTAGCTAAAAAATAGTAACCTATAAACCCACAATCACAACTTGTAATACACATGTAATGCACTTGTATGCATTAATTCTAAGTCTCTTTCTTAATTTTTACATTACAAATAAAAATTACAATAATAATATTGATATTTGTCTAGCTGGTCTTCATTTAGCACTTACACCCACTTGAATCTCACAGACTATTCTCTTTCTCTAACACAACTCTGAGCTACGAATTGACCCATTTAAACTATTAATACTTCTTTAGCATACTCGTAGAATTGACAATATTGACATACTCAGCTCACCAAGTCTTCTGTAAGAAAAGTTGTCAAGTAGCTGAATCATTCTATAGAAATATCCTCATATGGCATATACATATCTTTTAGTTATCCATCAGTTTCTAGGAAGGAAATGTGGATACGAAATGTATTTAGAAGTAAATCATATAACTTAAACTCTTAACCAATTAAATGTAATAACGATTGTTCCTAGAACCAAAGCTTCCAACTTCTATTAAGAACCACCAACCCTTCTTCATAGAAAAACAAAAAATAACCTATATCTAGGGCTACTGGATTATAACATATTGTAGTGATAATTAAATCAGCATTATGTTCACAAGGATTCCAAAACTACCAACTTAATTATGTTACTATGTTCATTGAATGGTTCTTCACTTAATCTTTGCATAGTTCAATAACAATAATAACATACTACAACATAAGAGAACTAAAACCCAAACCACACAATAAATATGGATACAGATGTTGTAAAACATTCAAATTTTCTTATTCGCATGAAGACTTCATAAAATGGAAGTGTATGTACTAATTTATGTACAAATCTTGCGATAAAATCTTGTGCTCACTTCAATTGCAAAGAGTTTCATTGTTAAACAAATTTTCATTTCACGAGCCTTCTTCCTTACTTCTTTTCTTCCATCTTTCACCATTAATGCTTGCGTATCTTCTTTCACCATTAATGCCTGCATATCTTTATGTAATTTTGTTATCACCTTAGCTCTGGGCTAGACTGCTCTGTTATGTATATTTTCCGAATCGAGTAATACAAGAGAATTGCCATGATTTGCATACACAACGTCTAGTTTATCTTGGATGTATAGTTGAAGTGTTGAGCTTTTTCATTCCTTAGAAGGGAAGGAGCTGGTTGGCTAGGGCCCATCCAACTCAACTCATTTACCCCTCTCACTTTCGTTAATAAGAAAGATGGTGTGGATATTTCTTTTTGCAGCTGTGTGATGTTACAGTTTTAATAGTTATTTTTCAAGTTCTGATTTAAATATTTGTTTTAGCTAAAGTGTGAAACGATTCGTGGTTTGAGAGTATTTGTGTTTACTTTGTTTATGAAATTCCTTTCTCGCATTTACTTTATTCTCAATCTCTGTCTTAATTTGTTTTCAATAGAATCGTGCAAGGAACTCTTTCCTGCACCAGTGGATGTGTTTTCCGCAAACATTGAATTAGTCACCTGGATATTATTTCTAGCTATTTTGCAAGTGAATGAAGCAGTAACTTAGTAACTATCTTCAACGCTAAAAGTACATCTTTAGGGGATCTGGAAGCAGTTGCATAAAATTATCATGAACATGTTATACTTGTAAAGAACATAAGCATTTTGAGTGGGTTACCAAAGTTAATTAACACATGCAAAACACTTAGACTACTATTTGATTCCTTTGAATTTCTTTTATTTCATAGAGTTTATTTCCTTTGCAAGGTTTAATGAATTAAAGCATCTTTCCTTTTCATAGAGAATTTACTTCAGAATTTCATTTACTGTTGCAATTCTTTTTCAGCACATCTTTCAGTCCTTTCGAAATTAATTTTGAAACTGAGTGAAGGAAACACTGCTTTGGTGCAAGAGCAGGTCACTTAATCACAGAAATAGAGTGCTCTAAGACCTGAGGCTTATAGCACCTTCACTAAGACAAAGTCTTCATTAAGGAAGGTAAAATATACTTTTACACAGAGATACTGTACCTGCACTAGTGCAAGGACAGGTTGTTTGTGCGGAAGGAAGATTAGGAGGAAGACAGAACTCTCTAAGGGCCCACTTGTCAGACTATTAGCCATCCATATGAAAATGAAATATAGAATTTCATTGTAGCATTTAATATTGTTTCCATTTTGTTGGGTTTCTTTACTTGATTTACTTGCAAATTGTCTTTTACATTCTAGCACTAGAGTTGCTTTGGTGTCAATTGCCTTTCACATTGTTTTCTATCTAATTCTACAAAGCATTTCATTTAAGAAGTAGGATTATGAATAGGAAAAGTTCATACCATTTCTGGCATTACTTATGGTTCGTCTCTAAGTCTACAAAACCCTCAAGTTGACAATTAAGTGTTGAGGAATTTGCTCAAGCACAATTCCTGCACCCAACATTTTGGCGCCATTACCGGGGAGGCAATTTAAATTGGTAAGAATTTTCCATCTTTTTTTGTAATAGGGGTAAGTCTATTATTATTTTTTTCGTGCAGTGTGCTACTATTGTTTGAAGGAATTTATAGGTGCTGATTTTTTTTTTTGGCAGTTTTCATTTGAATTTCATTTTGTCATTTTTTGAAATGAATGCCTAAAAGAGGTAGGGGTCAGAAACCCACTAGGGGCCAAAGAAATACTAACAAATCTGAAACCAAAATGCATATTGGGCTTTCTTTTGTAGGCATAAAGTCCAAACAAACTCAGACTCATCACGCAGGAACAATCTACCTAGGCTCTAGAAGCAGTGGTTCAGGTGTGACACAACCCATAAAGGGGAAGAAGGGGACTATTGGAATCCATATTCAACCTTCTCTGCCTGTTAAGAGTGGTTCGTGTTGAAGAACAACAATGGCAGATATGGAAGACCATGCAGAAGGAAGTGGTAAAAATCAGGTAAATGAGGAAAAGTCTAGTTTCGGATTCCGGATTGTGGATCGTGATACACAAGTACAAATGAAAAATATTTCACCATCAGCTCTTCCTCATTTTTATGGTAAGGTACATGAAGACCTAGACTCTTTCTTATTTGAGTTTGATATTTTGTGTATAAGTTATGGTTATTCATCTGATACCCAGAAGTTAAAGTTGTTTCCTGCAACTCTTAAGGATGCAACACTCCATTGGTTCATGGGACTAGGAGGAAACACTATATCTTCTTGGGAGAAAATGAAGAGAGTGTTCTTGTCAAAATATCAGGAATATTGTAAAACTAGAGATATTCAAGATGAAATCTTTACTATTGTGCAAAATGATGATGAGACTTTAGAGGAATACTTGGAGAGATTCTTGTATATCCTTCAGAGGTCAAAGCACAAATTTGATCCAAGTATCATTAAAACCTTTTCCTTATGTAGGCTCACTGATGATGCTATAAATAATTTAAATCTATTAGGACAAGGGGATATTGCTCAAAAGAATTTTGATTAGATCTGTGACTTGTGTAGGAAATTCTCGAGGGACCAATATAGATCTGATAAAGGAATTCAAAATAAAAACAAAAAAATTGAATCTACTGATGCTATGATAATTAGATTTGAAAAAAAATGGACAATATGAAAATTGAAATAATTGATACTATTAGTAAACAAATAGACTCTTTGAAGTTTCAACAGAAACTTGTAGAAGAGCATGAGATATTGTCTATTTTCTCTCCTAAATGTAGAAGAAAGAATCCTTTAAGAGAATGTCCTCTAGATATTAAAGAAACTAATAAATGTGCAATTTTTGCAAATAACCATGCTATAGATAATTGTACCTCTATAGCTGGGCTGAAAGCTGTACTTGAATGGGGAAAACTTGAAGTTGAATCATTGCATGCTATGGGAGCATGAAGAAATTGGCCTAAGGTAAGTGTAGGTATGGTTCCTAAACCTCCACCACATTTTTTTGGTTGTAATGCACACTCATATTCCTATCCTAACACTGGTCACTCTCAGCATTAGCAGCATGGGAATCAATATCAATATGGACAACCCTCCCAATCTTGGCAACAAGGATGGAGAGGGCCAAACCATTCACACCATTCACATGATTCCTATTCTACACCTATGCAATCATACCCTCCTACATATGCACCTTAGCCAATGCCTCAACCATCATTACCTCAACTGGGTCAACCTATACCACCATTACCTTTACCTCCACCGTTTTGACCTTCTTAGGTACCTACTCAACCTTTACCCATTCCCAATAGTAAATCAGTAAAATGATCCATTCTATGACCCCGCTTTCTTTATCTAGATTTTAGACTATGCTAATTGGATTCAATGATCTCCAATTGAAATCAAGGAAGGTAGTAACCTCAGGAAATTAAAGCAGCCCATGGTGATTATTGATGAGAAAGGAGAGGAGGAAACTCTTGACGATTCTGGAAGAGATGACACCATTAAGCCTATCCACATTCTGAGCCCTTGACATCTTCTTCTAGTTGACCTCCCTATCGAGAGAGCTTAGTTGTGGAGAATAAAGACTCCATTCCTGAGTCTAGCCTAGTTTCTGAGCTTATGAACCTTTTCATAAGGGTACCTTTGCTCCAAGCTATCAAAGAGATCCCCATATATACAAAAAAAATTAGGGAACTCTGTCTCAAGAAGCCAAGAAGGAGAAGATTGGAACCCCAAACCATTTAATTTGTTGGTAGAGAAGTATAGTTAATGACGGGGTGTATGCACATGGAAAAGTATACTAACCCCAGAAACCTTGTTGTCTTTGTTCAGATAGGTGAGGTCCTTGTCTCTAATGTACTTATAGACCTAGGGGCAGCCACTAATGTTATGACCAAGAAAACCATGAATCGACTTGGATTGGTCCATATTCATCCTACTCCCACTGTGTTTGAACTGGCAGATCGATCTAAAATTAGGCCGGAAGAGGTGTTGGATGATGTGGTCATTTCCCTAGATTCTTGGGAATATCCCGCAAATTTCATTGCGCTTCAGCCAAAGAACCCTGTGGGAGGGCATCCCTTGATCTTGGGACAACCATGGCTTGCTACAACTAATGCTTATATCGGATGTCATTGTGGTGATATGTATATTTCCCATGGAGATTCCAGAAAGAAAGTCACCTTATATCCACCCACTAGATCCATTTAGGGGCTACAAGACACTTTATGGTTAGACTAAAGTAGTGATGAGGAGACTCAGCCTATTTCCTTGATACATCAAAAAGCAGAGTCATCACAGGAGGGTGAGATTCAAGCATTCCTGAACAATCTAGACACCAGGCCTAATTTTGAGTCGTTAAGTCAAATTTTTAGTCTAGATTTTCA
Source organism: Pinus taeda (assembly GCA_000404065.3). NCBI lineage: Eukaryota > Viridiplantae > Streptophyta > Pinopsida > Pinales > Pinaceae > Pinus > Pinus taeda. The sequence goes on from APFE031439476.1 coordinate 43,552, forward strand.
TGAAGGATATGACTCTCTACCTCCATCATCACCATCCCTAGCAACGCCCTTGTGTACTCTTGAGCCTGATACTACTCTTGTTAAGATTAGTCCAGGTGAATCCTTGTATATCAGTTTAGACTTGGATCCTTCTCAGCAAGAACAACTTGTGAATTTGTTGCGAAACCATCTTGATTCCTTTGCATGGGGTGATGAATATATGAAAGGAATCCATCCTGAAACTTGTACACACCATATCTATATTCAAGATGGAGCTTGACCTATCTGACAACCCCAAAGGTGAATGAACCTAGCTCTAAGAGACGTTGTAAAAGAAGAATTACAAAAACTCTTAGATGCTGATTTTATCTATCCCATTTATGACAACCAGTGGGTCTATCCATTAGTATTAGTCCCAAAGAAAGATGGGAGATGGCACATTTGTATTGACTATAGAGAACCTTTCATTGATCAGGTATTTGATACCCTTGCTGGTAAGAAGTACTTTTCTTTTCTAGACGACTTTAGCAGATATAACCAGATACAGATAACAACTAAGGATCAAGACAAAACCACTTTTACATGTCCATGGGGTACATTTGCCTATCGAGTGCTTCCCTTTGGGCTATGTAATTCCATGAATATCTTTCAAAGGACAGTCTTGGCTATTTTTGCTGACCTTGAATGCGTAGAAATTTATATGGATGATTTCTCTGTGTTTGGTGATTCATTGCAGGAAGCCCTCAGGAATCTAGAAAAAGTGCTTCTTCGCTGCCAAGAATCTCATCTCACCTTGAGTGACAAGAAATACAAATTAATGTGCAAGGCGGGAGTGGTTCTTGGCCATCCTATTTCAACAAAGGTATCAAAGTTGACCCTACAAAAATAGAAGTCATTTTGAGTCTTCCTATACCCAAAACTCAAAGGGAACTGAGAGGTTTTCTAGGAAATGCAGGCTACTATAGGAGATTCATTGAGAATTTCTCAAGGATAGCTACCCCCCTTTTCCGACTTTTGGCTAAAGATAGTGAGTTTTCTTGGTCCATAACTTTCCAAGAGTCCTCTGAGACATTGAAGGAAAAATTAGTTCAGGCACTAGTGTTGAGAGGACCAAACTGGTCAATGGCTTTTCATATTTCCTCTAATGCCTCAGATACTGCTATAGGCACAACTTTAGGACAAGAAGAATACAAACAATCTTATGCTATTTATTTCATTAGTAAAAACTTGTCAACCACTCAACTCAATTATATGGTTACTGAGAAAGAGTTCTTAGTTGTAATTTTTTCTATTAATAATTTTAGACGTTATATTACACGATATGAAGTTTTTGTACATATTGACCATTCTGTTATAAAATATTTGATGAATAAACAATTAACTAAATTAGAGTGACTAGGTGGTTGCTATTATTATAGGAATTTAATATTACTATTGTTGATAGACCAAGAAAGTCAAATGTAGTAGCATATTACCTTAAAAGATTAAATAATCTTGGTGAAGCAATTCATGTTGATGATGATTTTCCTGAGGAACATATTTTTGTTGTGTCAACAAAATCTCCATCGTTTGTTGACATAGCTAACTATTTAGTCACCAGAAAATTCCCACCTCACTTATTGCACGTGAAAAGCGAAATATCGTTCAGAAAAGTGATGCATATTCCTAGATCCAAGGAGACCTCTTTTACACTAGAGAAGATCTCATTATTTGTAGATTTGTAAGAGAGGAAGAGGTGTTTGATATCTTAAAATCTACCCATGATGAATCTTGTGGGGGTCACTTCGCCGATAAGTGGACTACATACGAAGTGTAATGGGCTCGCTATTTTTGACCTTCCTTGTTCAAGGACGCCAAACAATATGTCAAGAGTTGTGATAGCTGTCAGCGAATTGGCTAGCCTAATCAAACCAATGAAATGTCTTTATGTCCTTAGTTTATGATTGAGTCTTTTAAAAATGGGCCATTGATTTCGTAGGACCAATAAATCCCGCATCATCAAATAAAAAACATATTTTGGTTTGTACATATTTTGTTACAAAATGGGTAAAAGCTAAAGCTGTTGCTTTTGCTACTGAAAGAGTTGTTTTTTATTTTATTTTTATTGAAATTTTTACTACATTTGGGTGTGCCTAGAGAAATTGTTTCTGACAATGTATTGCAATTTATTTCTAATCTGGTACAGGGTGTGATGGAGCAGTATAAAATACGGCATAGAAAATCTACATCGTATCACCCGCAAGAAAATGGTCAGGTGGAGTCCACGAATAAGGTGATTGAGTCCATCCTCACAAAGATGGTAAACATGCACATAAAGGATTGGTCTGACAAATTACCAGAAGCATTATGGGCCTATTGAACCACTTGGAAAAACAGCACAGGACACACACCATATGAGCTAGTGTACGAGAAACAAGTCCTCTTGTCGATAGAATTCAAGATCAAGACCTTTAGGATTGCAGTCCAATTGGGACTAGATCTCTTGGAAGCACGTCAACAACGCCTTATACAATTAAACAAGTTAGATGAAATCCGAAGGGAATCTATTCGGCAGAACATATTGGTTCAACAACAGTGCAAGAAGTGGCATGACAAGTCCATTCAGAAGAAGCAATTCCAACTAGGTGATTGGGTACTCCTTTACGATTCAAGATTCAAACATTTTAAAGGAAAATTACATACACGCTAGATGGGACCCTATGAGGCGGTCAAAGTGTTCAAAAATGAAGCGGTAGAAATCAAAACTTTTGATGGACGGAATTTTGTGTTCCTAGTAAATGGGCATAGATTGAAGGTATATTTTCAGCCCCCTACTAAAGGAGATTTTATGCAGCAACTGCAACAACCATTTCAAAAGGAGTTGGTAGGTGGTAACACCAACTTGTTGAATAATTGATTCCTTCTTGTCCTTATTAAAAAATAAAAATAAAAAAGAGAAAAAAATGACAAAAATAAAAGGTATAAAAAGCAAAAAATTTCTTGTAATTATGAAAATTAGTTCACTGACATGGTTGCAAAAGGATCAACTTGAAAACTAGCATGCTAGCAGGAACATCAAAATTTTAATAAAAAAGGAACGTTACTTGGTTTTAGATATATTGGCTGCCACCAAGAAGAAGCGGGTTCATGAAACCGAGCACTTACCCAAGTTTGGGGTAACTAGCATGGACATTTTTATCCAACGCTTGCTTCCTGCTGTAGTTATTTTTTTTTCCTGCACTAGTGCAGGTAGATTTCAAAGTAAAAATGTTTTCTTTCTTCTATTTCCCATTTCGAAATTTCCCACTAGTTTTGTTTCTAAATTCCCCAATGAATTACCTTCCTCTCTCTTTCGAGAAACTACCCTTGCTCGATTTTGTAAAATCCCTCTTTTCCCTTGAATTTTCTCCCACATCCCATTTCATCTATCTCTCTTGATGATATTGTTTCTGAAATACCTACTGTAATATTCCTTCCCATTCTAGAATTTTTACCCCTTTCCCACTTCTTTATTCCCTCATAAATTGATTGCAGAATTTGATGCAGTTAATTGAGAGGGCATGTTTGAGAAACACTAAAGGATGGCGAATAAATTTTTCTTGTATAATGAGGCAAATTTTTTTTTTTTAAGTCGAGCTACAGAAGTATGTCCTATCATATTCTCCATTTGGTAAATGTCTATGGTGCAAGCACAGCACAGTGCAATCATAGAGCAATGCAAGCACAGGAGTACAAGCAGGTTTAGTACAAAAACACAACTGATTGTGAAAGAAATCTACACAGTCCTGGAGTGGTTTATCAAGGATCTTTATGGGCCTGTAATTTCCTGTATATGTGTTGATCTGTTGTTACGTCCCTATAGTAGTAGTGATTCCCCCACCAGTATTGTCATTGTATCCCTTATTGTTATTATTGTGCCCCTATTGTCTCCATATTGTTATTAGTGTACCCCATAGAAACCTACTATTGTTATTGTTATGCCCTTATGTTATTACTGTTAGGTTGGCTTGATTATATTGTGACCCTTTAGACTCCTCTATATAGAAGGGAGGTTTAGTCATTTGTATCATCTAAGAATTGTTCATTTGTGTAATGTAAAGGAGGTTTCCCCCTTGAAGAGACTTAATTCTAAGGTGTTGATCTATCTTTTCTATCTTTTTGTGAGTTGGTTTCCTAACATTTGGTATCAGAGCTTTAGATTCTATGGTTTCACTGCTCCAAATAGGTCATCATGGCATTTTCTCTATAAATTGTTTTCAACGACATTTCAGAAGCTAAAAAAAACCCATTTGAGCAAAAATAGATCTAAACTTCGGGTCAAAGGTTTTAGAGCTTGTCTCGCTATATTTTTGGAGATATGATCTCAGGAAGTTAGGGTTTTTACAGACTCCTGAATTACATTCCAACCAAGTTCATTGGGGAAAATTATCATAAATTTTGTTCTGAGCATCAGATTGAAATTTCATAGGAAATTTTAGAAATAGGATGACCTGTAGTTTTTTGTATATTAGTTTCAGGTATTAAGATAGAAATGGTGACACATGAAACTTTGTAAAATTTCACTCTAGTGAACTAGTCTATAATCAGGTCACCGTGGGAGATTTGGCATAACTGTTCCTTGGAAAATCCAATTTTGATCAAACTTGTGGGTTTCAAAAGAGGACTCAAAGGGCTACTATGGGATGTTATTTAAGATATTCGAGATCTAAAGTTACAGATATACAACATATTCAATATCGAGCTCTTACAAAGTGAAAAAAAGTTGTGTAGTTTTTTAAAATTTTGCATAAGGTTGGTTTGAAAAATTAGTTTGAAGTAATTCAAAGGGAATAATGAAGAATTATTAGCATTAATTGATGCCCCAAAGAAAGAAAATGGAAACACCTAATAAGAAAACTGAAAGCTCTAGCATGACCCGTGAAGAAGACGAAGAAATGCAACATGATATATCAAAATTACAAGACCAAGTACAACAAATTTCACTCTCACGAAAAGTAACTGAAGCCAAGTTGAATGGCATGGGAGCTAATATGAATGGCATGCATGTTAAGATGGATGACATGGATTCTAACATGAATGGCATGGACACTAAGATGGAATAATTGAAGATAAATTTGAATAACTTGCAACAAGAAATGGTTACTAATGGTGAAAGGGAAGGAAATGAAACTCATGATGAGAACAAAAGAAATGTTAATCATGATTTCATAGACTCTAATGTTGGATTGAATACCCACTATCTTTTAAAAATCGATATGTGGAAGTTTGATGGCAAGGATCCCGGAACATGGATACTACAGATGGAGTAATTTTTTGATCTCCATAATGTGAAAAACACACAAAAGGTACATATTGCAACTTTATATTTGGAACCAAATCCATTTGTATGGTATTGATGGCTTTGCTCTAATAGAAGAATTGTCACTTGGGAAATTTTTATGAAAGAGATGATAGCACATTATGAGGATACAAAAATAAACACCTTTTTTAGCCAATTGATAAATCCCAAACAAAAGGGTTCAATGATGGAGCACATTGAGGACTTCCAAAAATTGAACAAAAGGATAAAAGATGTTCCAGATGAGCATAGGATTGATGTGTTCATAGGGACTTTAAAGGATAATATCCAACATGAGGTTCACCTTTGAGAAATTGATTCATTGGAGAAGGCATTTAGGTTAACAAGAAAAATGAAAAGCAAAATTATGGAAACCAGGAAGCCTACCACTCACAACTATAAAGATAGAAGTGTTCTTGCCCCTAGCCTTCCACAAACTACAAGGTTGACACCACAACAATTGGAAGAAAAAAGAGCAAAAGGGATTTGTTACAATTGTGATAGAAAATACACTAAAGGTCATAAATGTGTTGAGAATAAATTATTCTACATAGATTATGAAGAGGAGGAAGAAAAGGAACAACAAATGTCAAAATAAGAGGATATACTCTAGGAACAAACCCTAGATAAAGAAGAAATGAATCCGACCATATCTTGTAATGCATTGGCTGGAATTACCACTTGTCAAACTATTAAGATAGAAGGACATATCAAGAAGAAAAAGGTAATAGTGTTGATTGATTCGGGAAGTACCCATAATTTTATTCATTGTAAGATAGCCAAAGAATTGAAGTTCTTCCTATATCCAACACCAGAGTGTCAACTAATGGTTGCAAATGGAGGAATCATAAATTGCTCTGGAAAGTTCCATAATATCAAGCTATCCATGGGAAAATATATATTGAATAACCCAATGCTTTCCATTCCAAAGGGTGGTGTTGATGTTGTACTAGGATTCTAATGGCTACAACCCTTGGGTACAATAGCTCCTAATTTTCAAGAACTTTTCATGAAATTTTGTGTGGAAGGAAAGGAAGTTGAATTAAGGGGTGTTTCAGGAAACCAGGAAATATAATCATCTCTAACCATATGACAAATCTTCTAAAGAAGGAACAACAAGGCGTAATTTCACAATTATGTTTGCTAGAGGTTCTCACATCGAAATCATCTATTTCTCCAAATCTCCAAAAAGTGTTGGACAATCATTCCAAGGTATTTGAGACTCCCAAAGGCCTCCCACCTATTCATGATCATGATCATACTATTCATTTGATTCCAGGAAGTGTTCCTCCAAACATCAGGTCGTACAGATATCCCTATGCCCAAAAGAGTGAAATTGAACGTATGGTTGTATAAATGTCAG
>APFE031439476.1:52106-87588 GCA_000404065.3 Pinus taeda
AAAAACTGCATAAAGCACCCATTAGACTTGTTGGCATAATGACTAACCCAATTCACTCTATTAGCATAAATATAATAAAAAACATGCAATAAACTAATGAGAATGGTGGATTAAGTCGAATTAGGAGGTTGAATGAGCCCATATAACTACTCATTTCTGGGGCTCATCATCACCCCCTACTGAAAGTGTTGCTCATCCTCTGAGCAACTAATCTATCTCTTCATCTTTGATGGCCCTGGTGGCCTCCTTATCATCCCAAGCTTCTAATGTATTCTACTCATATGTGCCATAAAATTCTTCCTTCTTGTCCGTATCCTTCCATTGTTCCTCCTAGTTTGCTTGTTTGAATTCTTGTGCTTTTCTTGGCCTTAAAATACATGGAAACCTGCCTTTTTCTCTTTTCTTTTTGTTTTGCAGGTGTGCTTAATGCAACAAGCATAACTACTGCCTCCCTTACCAATATCTCAGGTGATTTCCCTATTGTTGTTCTTCTTCCATGCTTCCTGTAGAAATCCCTGTGTCAACTGTTTCTGTCTCTGGGGCTGCTATTTTAGGTTGCTTCTTTCCTTTTTGTTTCTGTGTGTCTGCTTTGGCTGTGACAACTTTCATTTGGGCTTTCTTGGCCTTTTTCTTCCCAATTTTTTTCCTTATTCGCTTTCTCCGTTTTTGTTGTTGTCTCATTTTCTGTCTTATGCTCAACGGTCATGTCAAATTCCACTTTTTCCTTTTGTTCTTCCTCTATTTTTCCCTCTGCTTGAATGTCTTGTGCTCCCTCATCAATGTTCTTCTCAATTTCTTCAGTTGACATGGTGTTGAGTTTGTGTTTTAACCAAAAAAAGAAAATGCTCAAGTGGAAAAAAAACACAGTCAATCACTGAAATAGAAGATAGCTTAATTTGGTTTTTTTTTTAATCCAAGAAGGAATTTTTCATGTGCTCCTTGCAACATCAAATGGCAGTAATCCCCCTGCTTGAAAACTACTGTTACCCAGGATTTGACTCTCTATTTAAGAAAGGAAGAATTTTGTTTTTTTTACAGACAAAGCACAGAAATCAAGTTTTCTTCTCATCACAGATATGCAAATTCAATTTTTTTTTTTTACACACAGGATTGAGTGATATAACTTTTAATAATATCCCGATGTTAAATTACGTTATTAAATATAAAAGATTAAAATTATACTTTTCAAATTTCTAATTATATTTATACAAAATTAAAAAAAATAAATAAACCCAAAAATAGACTAAGGAGACTGTAGGTTGGAAAATATGTATGTTGTATTCTCGAAAACGACGTGTCACACCACATTCCCAAACCGATTAATGTTTATTATTTCTACATTTCCATTTTCTTTGAATCTAGATCATGAAAGGACCAACTGGAAGTGTTTAAGAATTAGCGTATAAGATATGTTTCAAAGCTTTATAATGGAACAAGAATAACCTAAGCAAAAATTTATATTCACTTTTTATGGTTTTCTATTTAGTTAAGGATTAAAAAGAGCACATAGGGTAAGAGGTACACGGTAAATGTGAACAAATTGTCGTTTTCAATTTCGAAAGGGTCTCACCCCACTGAAATTCCGGATTTATAGATTGTTAATTTTTTCATCAAAATATTTTATGAAAATAATATCATTTTAAAGAATAATATTATTATAATAAATTAAATTTTATTATCTTTTTAAAATGGAAGACATAAAATACAAAGGATCCCGTTTCTATTTCAACTCTTAATATGCTATTTTTTTCAAATAAACTTTTTTATTTAGTGATTATGGAACAATATTTTTTACTTGTTTATTATGGAACCAAAGGAATAATAGCACAATGGTGTAGAAGATAAAAGGAAAAGAAAGAATGGTGCATAAGATAAAACGGCTTTGATGATAACAAGGGTAATGATAAATTTGAAGGTGACAATAAAAAAGAAAAAAATATTTTGTAATTATAGATATATCATTATATTCATTATCGTTGAATCGTTAATGATGATACCCCAAATACCTACGTGATTCTCATAGAGTATTATAGAAATGCATTTTATGTTGGATGGATTTCTTCGGAAATTAAACGGTTATTATTTGAAGATATTGATATCTTAGGCTAATGAAATCAAATAAGACAATAAGGAAGATTTCTTTAATAAGAATATACTTTAAGTGGCACATTTGAACACTTGATTCCTAGAAGCAACTTGAATGACGACTATTTTTATTTTTTAATGTTGTAATATTTAGGAAAATGAGAGAGTGAGCATTGTTCAAACACCAAATAGAAATAAAATTCCATTTCATAGACAAGTAGAGGTTACATATAGCTTATGTATTACAAATTTCTAGCAATCTAGATCCTAGGATGGAGGATTTGATTAGCTAAAAATAGTAACCTATAAACCCACAATCACAACCTATAATACACATGTAATGCACATGTATGCATTAATTCTAAGTCTCTTTCTTATTTTTTACATTACAAATAAAAATTAAAATAATAATATGGATATTTGTCTAACTGGTCTTCATTAGCACTTACACCCACTTGAATCTCACAAACTATTCACTTTCTCCAACACAACTATGAGCTACGACTTGACCCATTTAAAATATTAATACTTCTTTGGCGTACTTGTATAATTGACAATATTGACATACTCAGCTCTCCAAGGCTTCTGCAAGAAAAGTTATCAATTAACTAAATCATTCTATAAAAGTATCCTCATATGTCATATACATATCTTTTAGTTATCCATTAGTTTCCAAGAAGGAAATGTGGATACGAAATGTATTTAGAAGTCAATCATATAACTTAACCTCTTAAGCAAATAAACGTAAGAACGGTTGTTCCTAAAACCAAAATTTCCAACTTCTATCAAGAACCCCCAATCCTTCTTCACAGATAAACAAAAAATAACCTATAACTGGGGCTACTGGATTATAACATATTGTAGTGATAATTAAATCAGCATTATCTTCACAAGGATTCCAAAACTACCAACTTAATTATGTTGCTATGTTCACTGAATGGTTCTTCACTTAATCTTTGCAGAGTTCAATAACAATAATCTTATTCACACGAAGACTTCAGAAAATTGACGTGTATGTACTAATTTATATACAAATCTTGTGATAAAATCTTGTGCTCACTTCAATTTCTAAGAATTTCATTTTTAAATAAATTTTCATTTCATGAGCCTTCCCCTTTACTTCTTTTCTTCCATCTTTTACCATTAATGACTGCATATCTTTGCATATCTCGTCATGGTTGAGTGATCCATCACTTTTGTTTGTAACCTCTAAACCAATTTCCAATCCTTAGACAACCAATCAAGAATTTAGGCATTGATCCAAGTGCATCGGCAGGGTATCAAGAGGAGCACTTGAGCTCATGGATTCTAATAATGAACCCCATCCGTAGTGACTTGAAAAAATCCCTCCCATCGAATCCTGTGATAAAATTTTCCTATGTGGAATATTTTTTGTCATAAGCAAAAATAGTAATAATAACACAACTCTCATGTAACATGGTTTGAACTATCCTCATGAAGCTTAATCCGCACCCATGATTCAGACAACCCAACACATCTTTTCACACAGTAAATGATTATGTAATGGAAAAAAAACACATAGTAACAACAAATATATTGTCACACTACACAAACTAGAATTGACATGATCCTACCCTATCTATAAAGAGGATCTAAACTTGCAGAATTGACATGATCCCAATCCCTCTCTTGAGAGGGCTAGGGCTGATCTAACTGATGAGCCTTGAATTGGGTAACTTATTGGGCTCATTTTGCCTAATTGTCCTTGTTCAATCCTCTATTTTTCATAAATTATGCATGTTTTTTTAGTATGTTTATATTATTTGAAAGAATAAGGGTGGTCACTCTACTAGGGAGGCTAATACGTGGATATTTCAGGTTTTTTGGACAAGTTTTGGAGCAAAACCAAGCAATTATGGGCCAGGTGACAACCAAGCTTGAGGTGACGATTCGTAGGGGGTTTTATCTGGCATTAAATGGCCCTTCCTTGAAATCTCCACCCTCAACTCTGAGCTCAATAGGCCACCAAAACGAATCCTAAAGGCAACCAAGCAGCTTTGGAAAGAGTGACTGTTTACTAGCAGTTGGAACAGCCGAGTCCCTTGAATTTAGGAGGGCTGCTAGGCCCCTCGTAGTGTATAAATAGGAAGGCCTCAGCCTTCATAGTTTACTTCTGGAATTGTTGTATTTTTGCACTATAGTGCTGTCATTTTCTTAGCTCGTTTTCTTATAGCTACTGTTGTATAACTTTCTTGTGATGATTATTTTTGGTAATGAGAAGTAGTTCTATTCGGCATTATCTTTGAGTTCTTTATAGGAGCCTGTAGCTCTTGGGGTTGGGCCCAACCTAAGAGCCAAGGCCTCCTTCATGTATTGTTATTTGTTTTTATGTCTTTGCAAAATAATTTCTGTTAAGTAGAATAACATCTTGCTGGTTACATAGGTCATGGTTAATGATTAGATAGGCTTTTGCATGTTCAGATTTACTTGATAGGTTGATCACAGGGAAGATCTTCAGAAAATGCTACCAAGCACCTTGGATCTCACCTCCCCCTTAGTGGAATCATGAGCTGGGACCAATGTGACTTCGCTGCCACCAAAAACACTATCCTTGCTTCGCCATGCAATTATTAGTGTTCAAATCTCATTTGCAGGACTTGATATCAGTTTTGGTTACATGTTTAGGTTTATGATTGCTTATTGGTATAGTTATTTTGCCTGAGTTCATTGCAAATGGACTTTTGTTCCATTTCTTTGTTATTATCTAGGTCAGAAAAGACTAACGTAACTAGGTCTTTGATTTTCTAAGTGTTTAGTTGTTCAGTTTGAAAAACAACTTGCAGAGCACCTGTTATTCTTCTTGATCTGCCCATACTCCATCAACTCCACCTGCTACATCTTCCACTGAGAACCCTTACCTTACATTTGCCTCATTCGCTTACTTTGCCCTGATTCTCATCTTTTTGTGTAACATCGTTGCATCCCTCCTTGAACAAATCTAACCATCTGCGCCACTCCTCAACTCCATCCTCCAAGTCTTGAACTTCCCTACACCCCTATTTCACCTCCATACTCATTCCTCCACCTTTTTCCCTCCGTCAATTATCCAAAATCCTATTCCTGAACATCTTGTAGAAAAGTACAGACATCCTGTAGAAATTCAGAACATCCTGTAGAACCCTTGCAGACTTCGTGTAGAAGCTCACGAATGAGGTTTCTTAATAGCCAAACTCTGTTAAACTCTCTGGAAGGGTGTTAGGGACCCCTTAGGCCCTCTCTGAACCTTCCCGACCTCTTCCAAGCATTTCCTCATGCTAATCCACCTCTGCACAGTTAAAAACAGTTAAATCCCATGCATGATAATTCTGACAACTTATTCAAAAGTACAAAAAGATGGTTCTTTCAGATTTTTCCGTAGACATAGCTTAGATACATGCATTACATCTTCTTAGAATTCAATGGAATCCATCGCAGTAGCTTGCATCCTCTTTCTTGCATCAGCAGAGCTAGCTGGTGAAATTAGGGTTTGTTAGGGTTTGCGTTTGTTTTCAGCTTTTCAGTTTCCTTCTGCAAATAGATTAGCTTCCTTCAAGTTAGCTTCCATCCATTAGTTAAAAAGCTTCTTCTCAGAGCTCATAGAAGTTGGCTTGAGCCCCTAGTGGACTTGTGCCAGCTGAACAAGTGACAACTGCGACAAGACCTAGTACTTGTGCATACAACACCATCGCTTCCAAGTTTGTTACGAACTACCAGGTTGATAAAAGTAAAGAAGGGAGTCCTAAGAGTTGCAGCATTGTCGCTACAAAACTAGAGCCCACCATTCTTTTTGGCGCTGTTGTCGGGGAAGCGTCAGAGTATTCGTGATTGCTGCTTTTCTTCTATTTTCTACTACAACCTTCTGCCAAGTAGTTTATCTCATTTCCATTCAGCAATTTCATTTCCACAAAAGTAGACTAGACATTCCTTGCTTTTCTAGACTAGCATTTCAATTCTGCAAGCATAGCCTAGCATTTCATTCCTGCAATTTGAATTCAGCAAAACATATTCGTTCTTTCTTGCTTTCATTTCAATTCCGCATTTTCATTTTAGCAAGATATATTTTAGATAGTTGCAATTCAATCTATTTTTAGTTTTGCAAGTACAATTAGAGAAAAAATAAACAAAAGCAGCCAAAAATCTTTCATTTCATGCCTCGTAGGAATAGAGACAATACCGGAAAATTCTTACCCAACACCTCCACCACATCACAGAGTCACCCTTCTCTCTTCTTTGGTGGTCGTGATCCAGAAGAACCTATAGGTGAACCTCCTGAGATATACGAAGATCCTATAACAGAAGAAGAGCAAGAGAACATCCCTCTTGAGACCATGGCTGAACGCAGAAATGGTATAGGAGATAACGAGAGAATAGAAGGTGCTTTTCCCATCCGAGAGACCAATGGGGACATGAAAATGAAAAACATAAGTCCCTCAGCCTTACCTCACTTCCATGGATTTACCACTGAATACCTTCCTGTTTGAGTTTGTAGTCCTTTGTTGAACTTATGACTATGCTGAGGATGAGCAAAAGTTGAAACTCTTTCCTTCTACCCTCTAGGATGCAGCACTCCGCTGATTCATGGGGTTACCTGGAAACAGTATCACTACTTGGGCTTAGATGCAGCAAGCCTTTAACAACAAATACCGGGACTACTGTAGGTAAAAGGAAAAAAATGGAGAAATATTTGGATGACCATGGAAATGATGAGTGTTTAGAAGACTACGAGGAACGGTTCCAGCTTAGTTATAAACGGTCCAGGTGCACACTTGACCCCGAATCTCTGAAGCTGGTTATGCTCCAAGGAGTCCCTGAAGACCTGCTAGATAGCCTTCACTTGCTAGCTGGAGGAGATATCTACCAACAACCCTATGAGGACATAAAGATTTTGTTTAGAAACCATTCTAGGGCAGCCAGGAAAAGAGGTAGGGGGAATCCACTTTCATCTAGTACCACCTTCTCCAAGCATGAGTTTGCTAATTAGATGGAAGACCTCAAAAGTGAGATGAGATAGACCATTGCCATGCAACTTGATACCTTCTGAATTCAACAAAAGAAAGAGGAAGCTGAGAGGGCTTTGGCCATTTTTTGTCCCAGATGTACGAGGAAGCACCCTAAGAACAAGTGTCCATTACACTCAGTAGAGGTGTGTTTCATTTCTGAGGAAGACCACCCTACCAACCAATGCCCAACCTTGCCCGGATTTAAAGCCATGTACCTGGGGACTGAGGCGACTACTGAACCTCTCTACTTCCTCAACCAAAGGAGGCCACATGGGCCCAGACCTTACCAGCAGGGGATGCAAGGGACATCCTAAGCTTATTATAACCCCAACCAATCTGCTCATATACCTTCTTGGGGCCCCCCTGCTCATCCTTCCTGGTCCGCACCTCCTCTATGGTATTATCCATCTCAATACCATACTCAACCTGCTGCTCATTCGTTTCACTCTCATGTCCAGCCACAACCTTAGTGGAATGCACCTCAACCGGGGTGGAGGCCCCAATACAACTCTCCTCCCGCCATTCTGCCTCCACCACTGGCTCAACCACAACCATTACCTCCCAATCCTCCAAGACAACCCCAGATGCCTGCTCAACTGAAGCCAAACCCCAACAACAGACAGGCCCAACAGGTATCTATTGGGGAGACAACATGCCCTACCTATGCTGTGGAGATCCAGGAGATCAACCTGCGATCTGGGAAGGTCCTTCTAGAACGCCAACCTCCTCCCCTAGAGGAGGAGGAAGAGAAACAGGAAAGTGAACCCAAATCCATTCCACCCTTTCCTGAGCGACTAACAATAACCACGCAACCAAACCCAGAGGAGACTAAACTTCTGGGAGGACTCAAGCAGTTGTGTGCGAAAATACCACTTCTCCAGGCCATAAAAGATGTACCAAGATACAACAAATTGATCAAGGAGAAGTGTTTCAGGCACCCAGGCAAGCGCAAGAGAGATGCCCCGACTATCAATGTCATAGGACACCTGTCTGATCTGATGTTGGGGCAAGTAATCTGTCCAAAATATTTGGACCCTAGGAGTCCTATAGTTGATGTCGACATCAATGACACCATAATTCCCCATACCTTTATTGATCTAGGGGCTGCCATTAATGTGATGACCAGGGACAGTATGCTTAAACTCAACCTTCAGAGTTCCTTGAGGAAGACCTTGACAATACTGCAGTTAGTAGATCGCTCCACCGTGACTCCTGAAGGGATTGTGGAAGATGTCTTGGTCTCTATTGACTCTTGGGAGTACCCTTCTGACTTCTTGGTCCTTCAGCCAAAGGAAAAACTTACTGGATAGCCCCTCATCTTGGGAAGGCCTTGGTTAGCTACTCCGGATGCTTACATCAGTTGTCGAGCTGGAAGCATGACCATCAAGAATGGGCCTATGTCCAAGCATCTAGTCCTATACCCTCCTGCCCAACCTCTGCTAGAACATGACTTGCCACTCTGGTTGGAAGAGGGAGATGAGGATGAGGTTTACTTTGCACCTTTGTGCACTATGGAAGCCACTAGGGGAGGCCCTCAAACCGAGGATGACTTGATTGAGAATTTGATTCAAAATCCACCTCCTAGTGCACTGTTATTAGAAGAGTTGGTGGAAGATACCCAAGCCAGTGCTTTAGTGGACCTCTGTGTGACTGATCCGACCTCTCCTAGAGTTAAGAGTGTGGAATTTGGCCCTAAAAGAACCTTAAAGATCAGTTCCTCCTTATCTCCCTCCCAGGAGAAGGGGCTGTGTAGCTTATTGAACAACCATTTGGATGCTTTTGCCTGGAGCTATAAGGAAATGAAAGGAGTCCATCCTTCAGTTTGTACCCATCACATCTACATTAAAGAGGATTGTAAACTAGTCAGGCAGCCTCAGAGGAGAATGAATCCAACCCTTAAAGACATTGTCAAGGAAGAATTGCAAAAATTGTTGTATGCAGGATTCATCTACCCCATCTCTGATAGTGAGTGGGTTTCACCTCTAGTGCTTGTGCCCAAGAAAAACGGGAAGTGGAGAATCTGTGTAGATTACTGAGAATTTAATAGAGCCACCAAGAAGGACCATTTTCCTTTGCCTTTCATAGATCAGGTGTTGGATGGACTAGCAGGGAAGAAGTTATTTTCTTTCCTAGATGGGTTTAGCAGGTATAATCAGATCCAAATTAGCCCAGAAGACCAAGTTAAACCACCTTCACTTGTCCATGGGGTACCTTTGCCTATCAGGTCCTTCCCTTTGGGTTGTGCAACACTGCTGCCACTTTCCAGAGAGTAGTATTGAGCATATTTACTGAGCTGGTTCATGATTCGATGGAAATCTATATGGATGACTTTACTCCCTATGGGTATAACTTCCAAGAAGCCTTGTCCAACTTGGGAAAAGTTTTAAACAAGTGCCTTGAGATGAACCTATCCCTCAGTCCAGAAAAATTTGAATTCCTGATGACTGAAGGGACTGTGCTAGGTCATACCATTTCTCAGCAAGGATTGCAGGTGGATGCTAACAAAATTGCTATCATCCAAAAGGTTCAACCCCCTCAAAAGTAAGAGATGTTCAGAGTTTTCTAAGCTTGGCAAGATATTATAGAAGATTCATCAAATATTTCAGTAAGCTAGCCTCACCATTGTTTAGCCTCTTAGGAAAAGATGTCAAATTTAAATGGGATAATGACTGCCAAGGGGCTCTAGATGAGTTGAAAGGTAAGCTGGTATCCGCCCCAATCATGAGAGGTCCAAACTGGGCCCTACCTTTCCACATCCACACTGATGCCTCGAACAAAGCCATAGGAGCAACCTTAGGACAAGTTGAGGAGAAATTGCCACATGCCATATACTTTGTTAGAAAAAACCTATCCAAGGCAGATATGAACTATACAGTAATCGAGAAAGAGTTCTTGGCCATAGTCCATTCCTTAAACAAGTTCATACACTACATCACTCGCTATCAAACATTTGTACATACTGATCACGCTGCAATTAGATATTTAATGAATAAACCTGATGTGAATGCTCGTATCATGAGATGGTTACTTTTGTTGCAGAAATTTTATTTGATTATTGTTGACAAGCCAGGTAAGGAAAATGTTGTTGCTGACTTCCTATCTAGATTGGATTTACCTACAGGTGAGGAAGGGACAGTGGATGACCAGATGCCGGATGAACACTTGTTTGCTAGCTCAGTACTCTCTCCATGGTTTGCTGATATAGCAAACTGCTTGGTCTCATCACAGTTCCCTCCGCATCTGTCCTCAAAGGAGAAGAGCATAATCATGAGGAAGAGTGCCCCATTCACTTGGATCGGGGGCAACCTGTTTAAACTTGGCCCATATCAGATCTTGAGGCGTTGTGTATGGAAGAGGAAATCTTTGACATCCTCCTAACCTGTCACGATGGACCATGTGGAGGCCACTTTGCAGCAAAAAGGACTGCCTTCAAAATTCTACAGGCTGGCTACTATTGGCGTACTCTTCATCAAGATGTTAGAAGATAAATCAGCTAGTGTGACCGATGTCAGAGGATGGTAAACCCACTCCAAGGGATGAAATGCCCCTCTAACCTCAAGTGACTTTCGAGCCATTTGAGAAGTGGGGCATGGATTTCATGGGACCTATCAGCCCTTCTTCAAAGAAAAGGTCTTACATCATTGTGTGCACCGACTACCTGACAAAGTGGGCAAAAACAAAGGCAATCAAGGTAGCGATAAAAGAGAAAGTGGCTGAGTTCTTAAGGGAAAACATTTTCTACAAGTTTGGCTACCCAAGAGAATTAGTCACCGATCAAGGAATCCAGTTCACCTCTAACTTGATTGAATACCTCTCGCTCATCACAAGATCAAGCACATAACTTCCACCCCGTATCATCCACAAGCAAATGGATAGGTGGAAGTCACTAATAGAGCATTGGAAGGGATTTTGACTAAGGTGGTGAGCAGCAGCAAAAAGGATTGGGTAGATCGCCTTGTTGAGGCCACCTGGGCCTACAACACCACTTGGAAAACTACAACCGGTTTCACAGCTTATGAGTTGGTCTACGGGAAGAAAGCTTTGTTGTCCATAGAGTTCGAGTACAACACATTGAGGGTGGCAGCTCAGCTGGACCTAGATCTCAGTCATGCTCAGCGTGAAAGATTACTGCAGCTGAATGGATTAGATGAAAAAAGAATGCAAGCCCTCCTCCACTCAGAAGTAGTCCAACTTCAGAGGAAGATATGGCACGACCGACACCTTAATGAAAAGAAATTCCAGCCAGGAGATTGGGCATTGCTATATGATTCAAGATACAAGGATTTCAAATGAAAGCTGAGGAAAAGATAGCTAGGACCATATGCAGTGAAGAAGTGTAATGACAATGGTTCAGTCCTTATCAGGACCATTGATGAAGAAGCCATCCCCATGCTTGTCAATGGGTATCGATTGAAAATCTACAGGAAACCTCTTTCGAGGCAGGAGTTCATTGAAACTTTGGAAAAATCAGTGCTGGTAGTGGAGCAAGGCTCTGCCCCTATTCCACCCACACTTTGATCATAAAAAATAAAAAAAACAGAAATAAAAAAAGATCATTGGGTGAAAACCTTTTTGAGGCGCCCAGGGCAACTAGTGAGGGTGAAAACCTTATGGAGGCGCCCAACTGTCTCTAGAGAAATAAAAAAAATGTGGAATAAAAAGATCATTGGGTGAAAACCTCTTTGAGGTGCCCAGGGAAAATAGTAGGGGCGAAAACCTCATTAAGGTGCCCTAGCTGTCTCATTAAAAAAAAAGGAAAGAGAAAAAACAAGAAAAAAGGAACGAAAAAAAAACAAGACTAATCTCTGTGAAGTAATTGCAGGTTGTAGGACATCCTACATTGCAAGAAAATAGGGGCTCACAAAACGAGGATAGGGGTCCATACCAGGCTCCAGGACACCCCTTCAAACACCCCCTCCATGGCCACTCACCTCTCCTAGGATCTGGTCACATTCGGGTCAAGATTGGGCCTTCTACAAGAAGTTCTAGGCTTTCTACAGGAAGTTCCAGGCTTTTCTACAGGAAGTCCTGAATTTCAACAGGAAACATCCTGTAGAACTTTCAGACAAGCCAAATTCAAGTTTGAAAGGGAACCTGATGGTTGGGATTAGTTTGTTAGACCTGAGGCCATACCTCTATCCAATCCAACACCATGTGGTGCCTTGTTCCATCTCTTGACACCTCTATCACCCACCTGGTCATGTGTTCCTGCAAAGTCATTTTAGAAACCCTATTCTCCTCAGGTTGACAACAAAGAAAAAAGAGGAAAAATTTCAAGTAAAAAAAATCAAGCACACAAAGGCTCACACACTCTACCTGTCAAAGCTCCATCAAGACCCTTTATCCACGAATACAACCTTGCCCGTTTCAAAATGCATCCCAGGAGGAGAAGCAGTTATAGGATGTCCTACAGGAATCCTGTACCAGCTGATCCGTATGGAGCACATACTATGGAGTCAATAGCAACTGAAATCGACATAGGGGACATGTAACAAGCTCCACTTGGACGTGAACACCTCCTCAACAGTGGAAATCAGACAGAGCCTGTGCATGCAACGTTTACAACTAGAGGATCGGATCCCGAAGCCATGCATTCAGCATCAACCAATGAGGGAAGGAATTCCAGCGCCTGTGCACGAAGCAGCAGTGAGCAAAGCCATCGTTCCATGTCCCGAAGCCTACAGAACACGTCCATGGCCACACAGGTAAGTGTCTAACCTTATTCGTCAAATTTCATAGACTATACTCTGAAAACTGCATGTATGTGAAATGGTGCGGATTGAACGAATTCGGTGTTGGATTGAACGAATTCGTGTCGAATGGCCTCGTGGGATCCAAATGAGCTCGGTTACGCCAAAGAGATGTGCAGTCGACATGTGGGAAGTGTCCAGTCGGGAAATCGGCGGACTGACAGTGGTGGTGTGGTTAATGGCAAAGGGGAAGTAATGGCGGCCAGAGACACGTAGGAGAATAATGGCCGTGACATTGGCTAACGGATCGACCTGGACACCTCACCCCCTCGCCAGGAATTGCGCCATAATTCGAAATTGCTCGGCTGAAGAACTCACGATGAACCGCTGTCATTTACACTTGCAACCGTTTTCAACAAAGTACGCGTCCTCCTCCTCTGCAGTTTGTTAGCCCAAGCTTCTCGGCCCATTTCAAAACCCTCCTGCATCCCAGGCTTGTTCAGAAGTGTTGTGACGTCCTCCAATACCTGGCAAAGCTCTCTACAGGAAGGAGCTCTACAGGAAACACAGCATAGCCTCCTAGAGCAGAGAAACCTGGACTGTTTGCATCGAAATTGGAGTTTCAAAGAGAGGTAGGCTCAAAAACACCATTCCCATGCATGATATTTCAAAAGGTGGTGAATTAAACTATCTGGAATAGGAGAATTAGAAGCAAGTCTACCTGTGGGTCAAGAACAGTAGTTTGCCTGTGTGATACATGGAAATTTTCAGTTGGTTCTGCGTCAAATTCTCCTCCACGGTTCCTGTTAAGAAATTCCTCCTATAGAAACGATAAACCACTATGAGGGCTAACCTGTGCACGAAGAATGTGACTTTTATGTGGTTGTATGCATGCTGGGGATGAAAATTAAGCTCTGCACTCTGTCTATAGGAGTATAATTCCCTTTTGACAGTCAAGTTTTGGGCAGCAACAACATTATAACCACGGAATTGGTGCAAAGTGAAATATAAACACCTGAGGGATATTGTCTTCAAAGTTCAGGTGAGGAAACCATAAACAGAATACCCCTTTCTGATTAGAGCACAAGCCAAAACAGAGTACTCTCACCATTCTAAGAGGGTTTATCAGGAAGGAACCCTCAGATTCCAGAAAATTGCGTGAACACCCCGCAGTAGTGGACCTCTTCACTAGTGCCAACTAGATGGCATTTTGTGACAAAATTCAAGGACACGACGATGAAATAACGGAATAATTCTTGATGTCTTTGTGACCTAAATCAAAGACACTAGCCACTATGAATTTCAGAGGGTTGACCTTAAAGCTAACCCCTGAACTCATTAGTCGAGTCACTGACGTGCCATTGGGGATACCCTGGAGCAAAGAGGAGAGAGGATTAGGCCACAAAGCCAAGAAAGAATTCTTCCTACCAGAGGAACAGTTTGGAGAAGATAAGAACGGGGTAAGGAGGGCCAGCTTACATCCTCTGTAGAGTGAAGCCAGACTTCAAATTATAAAATGCATTACCTGTGAGGGGCGGTTTAGTATTGTTTACAACTATAATTTCCGGTTGCTAAAAGAACTAAGACATGGGTTGGATCTACCCCCAGAGCAAGAGTTAAGTATCCCCTATTTTCTCTTGCAATCATTGATTGAATGTGGCACAAAACTGAAGGAAGGGACACCAAATCAGCTAGCCCATCATGGGCTCATCAAGCTTCTGGTGGAGGATGGCCTCCATACCTACACTATCCCCCTCTCCTGGGAAATTTTCCGCAATATGTCCAAAGATGATGATATAAGAATTCTGGCCGACGAACTCACCTCATCTAGCAGTGAAGAAGGGAAACACCTTGAAGTAGAAGAGAAAGCCAAGGGTAACGAAACCCAGGATAGACCACCACAGAAAGAACAAGAAGAGAAACAAGAGAAAGGCCAAGCTGCCGAGCCCAAAACTGTGGGTGGAATAAAGGCACAAACACCAAGGGAGAAAGGATTGCGAATCGGGGCAGAGAGGACTAAAAAAGTCCAAGTAAGTGAGGGCACACCCAAGGCAACCACAGCAAAATTAAAATAGAAGGCACCCCCAGCCAAGCAGGCCAAAACAGTGAAAACTGTTTCTACAGGAAGCTAGAAAACCATTTCTATAGGAAGCCAGAAAACCATTTCTACAGGAAGCCAAAAAATAGTCAGCACAGGACTTTCTACAGGAAGTCTGGAAAAAGGGCAACAGAAGGAAAAATCTCCTGAGATTTTAGCTAGGGAGGCAGCAGCTGTCCTGGCCACCCTAAGCACATCTCTAAAGAAGAAATGGAAGTGGAAGAGGGAGGCTTCCATGTATTTTGAGGCAAGAAGGAGCATGAGGATAAAGACTGGCAGACCCCAGCCATCGTTAAAAGAACCAATCACGATTGTAGACACCTGAACTACACAGAAGGAGAGGTATCCCTCCAAGACATCCATCACTTATGAACAGGGGAGCCCAAATAAATCCACCTAGAGAGAAAGAATGAAAATGTTGGACACAAAGACCTCTCTACATGATGCTAAAACAATTCTACAGGATATATTGGCTAGGCTAAAGGAGACCGAAGAGTTGGAAAAGAAGGTAGCTACATCATCCTAGGAGGAGGAAAAGACTGAGAAAATTGAGGAACCAAGCCCCCAGCCCAACCTGGGCTCTTACTACAACTTGCTAGAGGCGGGAAGGATAATTCCCCAAAAATTTGCAGTACCGCTCTTCGTTGCACTGGAGGAAGAGAGAGTGAGGACCAACACTTGGATGAAAATCGCCAAGTCCAAGGGTGTGGCAGATATAGGTCCCTTGGAGGAACAACTCAAAGAGGCAAGGAAAGAATTGGCTTTGGTAGAGCATGTAGAAAGTAGCGAGCAAGACAAGCCCCAGGAAGAAAATGGGATGCTCAAACAGTAGCTACAGTTCCAAGGACACCTTATGGAGATAGGCCCCACACCTTGGGAGGACAACAGAAACAGGACGAGCCCACAACAACTAATGAAACACCTGATGAACAATAGAGAAGGGAAGGGATGCAGGCTGAAATTGAGACATTGAATCGATAGCTACAGGAAAAAGAATTGCAAGCAGGCCTGGAGATACAGTCTCTGAAACAACAGGTACAAGAAAAAGAGGCCCAACTGGCCTGCATGGCCAGTTGGGTGATGGAAGCTTTGCAGTGTAGGCAGCCGACCAAATCCTATGCCCTAGACCTTAGGGATCAGTGGTTGCAGTTTCAAATCAACACTTTGGCACAGAGAGGTATCACTCCATTCCAAAACCACCAACAATTCATGGCTTTATGTGACAGTAGTTCGTCAGAGGACAAGGCCAAACTATTAGAGTTCTACCTACACAATTTGGCCCTTCCCAACATAAAATTGTGGGACCCCAACACTGTAGTAGGGGACATGTAACTTATGGCCATGGCCTCTTGGCTAGATCATGAAGAAAAGAGAGCAGCAGAGGTTAGAGATGTTATGGACAGGGAACTATAGGAACCACTATTGATTAGAGCAGAGCCAGGGGATCCCTCAGCATTGATATCTGCCCACCAGCACTTGGCAAACGATTCTCAGGCCCTACTAGATTACATGGATCGACAAGCTCAAGCCATAGCACATTTTGAGGACATGGAGCGGTTGTTGGGGGACAATCGTGTTCATGCTTGCACCCGAAGGTGGAACACATTGTCCCACAGCCTAAAAATCAGATAATACCACACCCCAACTAGAATGAGGGAGGCCTTGGCACGAGTACCTCTCTACAAAAAGTTCGTGCAAAATCTTCAGGCCAAATGGATAGGCCTCAAGTTAAGTCCACCTTTGCTTTTGGGGTTGCTGGAAGGAGGCAAAGAAGAGGAGGAACATAGGCAGTGGGAAGAAGTGGAAAGGAAGGCTGGATTTCATGACAGTGAAGAAGATATCACCTCAGAGGCCTGGGACGTGAGGGCGGCGATCAAGGCAATCAAGGATGAGGAGCTGGACTAGTTGCTCAGAGGATGAGCAACCCATTTAGCAGGGGGGTGATGATGAGCCCTGAATTTTGTAACTTATTGGGCTCATTTTGCCTAATTTTCCTTGTTCAATCCTCCATTTTTCATAGATTATGCATGTTTTTTTAGTATGTTTATGTTGTTTAAACGAATAAGGGTGGTCACTCTACCAGGGAGGCTAATACATGGTTATTTCAGGTTTTTTGGACACGTTTTAGAGCAAAACCAAGCAATTATGGGCTAGGTGACAACCAAGCTTGAGGTGAGGATTCGTATGGGGGTTGTCTCTGGCATTAAATCTCCCTTCCTCGAAATCTCCACCCTCAACTCCGAGCTCAACAAGCCACCAAAACAAATCCTAAAGGCAACCAAGCAGCTTTGGGAAGAGTGACTGTTTACTAGTAGTTGGAAGAGCCGAGTCCCTTGAATTTAGGAGGGCTGCTAGGCCTCTCATAGTGTATAAATAGGAAGGCCTTAGCCTTCGTAGTTTACTTTTGGAACTGTTTTATTTTTGCACTATAGTGCTGCCATTTTCTCAGCTCGTTTTCTTGTAGCTACTGCAGTATAACTTTCTTGTGATGATTATTTTTGGATAATGAAAAGCAGTTCTATTAGGCATCATCTTTGAGTTCTTTATAGGAGCCTGTAGCTCTTGGGGTTGGCCCAACCTAAGAGCCAAGGCCTCCTTCATGTACTATTATTTGTTTTTATGTCTTTGCAAAATAATTTTTGTTAAGTAGAATAACATCTTGCTGGTTACATAGGTCATGGTTAATGATTAGATAGGCTTTTGTATGTTCAGATTTACTTGATAGGTTAATCACAGGGAAGATCTTCAGAAAAGGCTACAAAGCATCTTGGATCTCACCTCCCCCTCAGTGGAATCATGAGTTGGGACCAATGTGACTTCGTTGCCACCAAAAACACTATCCTTGCTTCGCCATGCAATTATTAGTGTTCAAATCTCATTTGCAGGACTTGATATCAGTTTTGGTTGCATGTTTCGGTTTATGATTTCTTAGTGGTATAGTTATTTTGCCCAAGTTCATTGCAAATAGACTTTTGTTCCATTTCTTTGCTGTTATCTATGTCAGAATAGACTAACGTAACTAGGTCTTTGGTTTTCTAAGTGTTTGGTGTTCAGTTTGAAAAACAACTTCCAGAGCACCTGTTATTCTTCTTTATTTGGCGATACTCCATCAACTCCACCTACTACATATTCCACTGGGAACCCTTACCTTACATTTTCCTCATTCGCTTACTTTGCCCTGATTCTCATCTTTTTGTGCAACATCGTTTCATCCCTCCTTAAAAAAATCTAACCATCTGCGCCACTCCTCAACTCCATCCTCCAAGTCTTGAACTTCCCTACACCGCTATTTCACCTCCATACTCATTCCTCCACCTTTTTCCCTCCGTCAATTCTCCAAAATACCATTCCTGAACATCCTGTAGAAAAGTACAGACATCCTGTAGAAATTCTAGAACATCTTGTAGAACCCCTGCAGACTTCCTATAGAAGCTCACGAATGAGGTTTCTTGATATCCAAACTCTATGAAACTCTCTGGAAGGGTGTCAGGGACCCCTTATGCCCTCTCTGAACCTTCCTGACCTCTTCCAAGCATTTCCTCTCGCTAATCTACCTCTGCACAGTTAAAAACAGTTAAATCGCATGCATGATAATTCTGACAAGTTATTCAAAAGTACAAAAGGATGGTTCTTTCAGATTTTGTTGTAGACATAGCTTAGATACACGCATTTCATCTTCTTAGAAGTTAATGTCATCTCTCCCAGTAGCTTGCATCCTCTTTCTTGCATCAACAGAGCTAGCTGGTGAAATTAGGGTTTGCTAGGGTTTTGTGTTTGCTTTCAGCTTTTTAGTTTCCTTCTACAAATAGATTATCTTCGTTTGAGTTAGCTTCCATCCATCAGTTAAAAAGCTTCTTCTCAGAGCTCATAGTAATTGTCTTGAGCCGCTAGCGGACTTGTGCCAGCTGACCAAGTGACAGCTCTGGCAAGAGCTAGTACTTGTGCATACAGCACCATCGCTTCCAAGTTTTTTATGAACTACCGGGTTGATAAAAGTAAAGAAGGGAGTCCCAGGAGTTGCAGCATTGTCGCTACAATACTAGATCCCACCACTAACTTTGATACAAACTTTCAAAAATGAGAGAGTGAGAAATTTTAAAACACCAAAAAAAAATTACAGTGTATTTCATAAACATGCAAAGGTTACATATAACTTATAGATTATGGATTTCTAGCAGTCTCGATCCTAAGAAAGTGGATATAATTAGCTAAAGATAGTAACCTAGAAACTCACAATTACATCTCACAATTTCAACCTACAATCATAACCGATAATAAATATCTAACACACATGTAAGCATTAGTTCTAAGGGTAATTTAGGTTAAAATTGAAATAAAATAAATGAAATTTTGGGAGGATATATGATTACCTAATTGTTCACTTGTGTTGGTATCCCAAATTTCCCTATTTTCTACCCCATTTCCATAAATATCAACCTTTGTTTTACCTCAATAAATACCCTTCTTTCTTGCACTAGTCCAAGATATTTACCCATTCCTGCACTTGCTCATATTTTACATTAAGATTTATTACAGTGCTTTATTAATCATTTTATATGGATTTCATGCCTATTTACATACCTCTTGTAACTCACATTAATTTCCTAGAGTAATTATGGAACTTAGTATTAATTATGAAAGAGTATGAGTAGTGCAGGTAGATTCCTGCACCACCATGAAGACTGCCCGAGATTTCCGAGAAGCCAAATCTTCCACGAGGATAGGTCTCGATCCTTGTCTCTGAGTTTAGCTGCTAGTGAACTGAAGAAGGATAACAGGTGGCACACAATCAGGGAGTTTTTTCCAAAGTTAGGTTATGACCAAGCGAAATACATGTGCATTATAACTGCTAGCCCATTTTGTATTTTCGGTTTCTAAGTCTGTACAGCCAAAAGGCCTGAATAAGAAATGTCTATAATTAGTGAAAACAGCTAACGCCGAAAGGATGTATAAGATATAGATCATAGGTAGGATTAGCTAGCGAACCATCGATCGTAATTTCGTTTTTATGTAATCTGGTTATCACCTCAGCTCTGGGGTTGCACTGCTCTGTTATGTATAGTTGCCGAATTGAGTAATACAAGAGAACTGACATGATTTGCGTACACAACGTCTAATTTATCTTGGATGTATATTTGAGGTGTTGATATTTTTCTTTCCTTAGAAGGGGAATGAGCTCATTGGCTAGGGCCCAACCAACCCAACTCATTTACCCCTCTTGCTTTCGTTAATCAGAAAGACGGTGTGGATATTTCTTTTCACAACTGTGTGATGTTACTGTTTTAATAGTTATTTTTCAAGTTCTAATTTAAATAACTATTGTAGCTAAAGTGTGAAATGGATCCATGGTTTGAGAGTAGTTGTGTTTAATTTGTTTATGGAATTCCTTTCTCGCATTTCCTTTACTCTGAATCTTTGTCTTAATTCGTTTTCGATCGGATCATACAAGGAACTCTTTCATGCACTAGTGCATCCATTTGCGTGCACTTTCGTCTAGTCAATCATTTTGCAACAAAAATTGAATCACTTACCTGCATATTATTTCCAGTTATTTGGAAAGTGAATGAATTGGTAACTTAGTAACTTTTTTCAACACTAAAAGTACATATTTAGGGGATTTGGAAGCAGTTGCATAAAATTATCATGATTATGTCATACTTGCAAAGAAAATAAGGATTTTGAGTGGGTTACAAAAGTTAATTAACACATGTCAAAAATTTAGACTACTGTTTGATTCCTTTGAATTTCTTTTATTTCATGAAGTTTGATTCCTTTGCAAGGTTTAATGAATTAAAGCATCTTTCCTTTTCACAGAGAATTTACTTTAGAATTTCATTTACCGTTGCAATTATTTTTTAGCACATCTTTCAATCCTTTCGAAAGTAATTTGGAAACTGGGTGAAGGAAAATCTGCCTTGGTGCAAGAGCGGGTCCCTTGTCATAGAAACAAAGTGCTCTAAGCCCTGAGGCTTAGAGCACCTTCACTAAAACACAAGTCTTCAGTAAGTAAGATCAAATATACTTTTAAACGGAGATATTGTACCTACATTAGTGCAAGGACAGGTTGTTTGTGTGGAAGGAAGATCAAGAGGAAGATAGAACTCTACAAGGGCCCACTTGTCAGATTGTTAGCCATCCATATGAAGATTAATATAGCATTTCATTGCGCATTTAATATTTTTTCTGTTGTGTGTAATTTCTTTACTTGATTTACTTGCAAATTGTCTTTTACATTCAACACTAGAGTTTCTTTGGTGTCAATTTCATTTTCGATTGTTTTCTGTCTGATTCTGCAAAGGATTTCCTTTAAAAGTAGGATTAGGAATAGGAAAAGTTCATACAATTTTTGGCATTGCCTATTCTTTGTCTCTAAGTTTATGAAACCCTCGGGTTGACAATTAAGTGTTGAGGAGTTTTCTCAAGCACAATTCTTGCACCCAACATTTTGGTGTCGTTTTCGGGGAGGTGATTTGAATTGGTAAGAATTTTCCTTTTGTTTTGCAATAGGGGTAAGTCTGTTATTATTTTTTTCCTGCAGTGTGCTACTATTGTTTGAAGGAATTTATAGGTGCCGATTTTTTTTGTTTGAAAATTGCAGTTTTCATTTGAATTTCGTTTTGTCATTTTTTGAAATGAATGCCTAAAAGAGGTACGGGTCTGAAGCCCACTAAGGGCCAAAGAAATACTGACAAATCTGAAACCAAAAATCATATTGGGCATTCTTTTGCAAGCATGAAGTCCAAACAAACTCAGACTCATCACACAAGAACAATCCACCTAGGCTCTGGTAGCCGTGGTTCAGGTGTGACACAACCCATAAAGGGGAATAAGGGAAATTTTGGAATCCATAGAGTGGTTTGTGTGGAAGAACAACAATGGTAGATATGGAAGACCATGTAGAAGGAAGTGGTGAAAATTAGGTAAATGAGGAAGAGCCCACTTTCGGATTGCCGATTGTGGATCCTGATACACAAGTAAAAATGAAAAATATTTCACCATCAACTCTTCGTCATTTTTATGGTAAGGTACATGAAAACCCAGACTCTTTCTTTTCTGAGTTTGATATTTTTTGTAGAAGTTATTATTATTCATCCGATGCCCAAAAGCTACAGTTGTTTCCTGCAACTCTCAAGGACGCAACACTCCGTTAGTTCATGGGAGTAGGAGGAAACACTATATCTTCTTGGGAGAAAATGAAGAGAGTGTTCTTGTCAAAATATCAGGAATATTGTAAAAATAGATATATTCAAGATGAAATCTTTACTTTTGTGCAAAATGACGATGACACTTTAGAGGACTACTTGGAGAGCTTCTTGTATATCCTTTAAAGGTCAAAGCACAAATTTGATCCAAGTACCATTAGAACCTTGTTTTTACGTAGGCTCACTGATGATGCTAGAAATAATTTAAATCTGCTAGGACAAGGGGATATTGCTCAAAAGACTTTTGATCAGACTTGTGACTTGTGCAAGAAATTCTCAAGGAACCAATATAGATCTAGTAAAGGAATTCAAAATAAAAACAGAAAAGTTGAATCTACTGATGATATGATTATTGGATTAGAAAACAAAATGGACAATATGAAAATTGAAATAATGAATACTGTTAGTAAACAAATAAACTCTTTGAAGTTTTAGCAGAAACTTGTAGAAGAGAAAGAGATATTGTGTATTTTTTGTCCTAAATGTAGAAGAAAGCATCCTTTAAGGGAATGTCCTCTAGATATTAAAGAAGCTAATAAATGTGCAATTTGTGCAGATAACCATGTGATGCAGGGAGGCCCTGCAAACCCAGAATCTTCAATGACACACTCACACAGTTATAATGCATCTGGAAAAAAAAAACTGTCCAAATAAAATCTCAAGTCCGGCAATCGCATACCCATCATTTCTTCTTAATATATGGCAAAACCCATAAACCCTATAATCATTCTCAACACTTTCTAACCCAGCTTCCAATGGTATTAGGAACCCAATAATACTCCCACTATATGATTATTCCATTAACATTTGGACTCAAGCTTTACATAAGCTTTCTCTGCCGCATTTCCCATTTAATATCACAACCTGAAATGGTTTCGCCCAATTAAGAAATTTCCAGCGCTTATAATTATTATATCACTGCAAATTCATCACCAGATAACACTCTAATTCACGCTACTTACATACACTTCAATTACCTTCAGGAATTGACACAGATTCCAAACTGGACCAACCTTTTCATCTATGTATCGAAACAGAAACTCTTTGAATTGAATTTCTCTTTTTAAAAAAAACTTTTGATCATTCCGATCCCGATCAATTCCAAAGTGGACATTAAACGACTTTATACCATAGATATCTGTGTATATTTGCGTGCCCAGATTTGGTTGATCAGATCGATTCACAATTAGCTGAATTTTAATAACCACAGGAATTTGGTGTTTCCCACGATTCGATTAGATATCAATCGTTGTTTTTACGGTACTCCAACCTCGAAAAACACTGATATATATCAATTGTGATCCCAATTACTGTGATTGACATCACCACCAACTATCGGTAGTTTCCAGAACTCTGATGCGAAATTATTAGAACATAGGAATCAGAGGTCACCGATCCAAATGCGATCCACTAACCATGGTCCCGATCCGATTGATCAGAAATCACCAATCGCCAACTTCAATACAATCTTCACTTTTACACTATCTAAAATTCCGATCCGATTATACAAGGCTGAATCAACTCTTGGACCCGATCTAATTTCAATTCAATTTATAATAATTCACCTCCAGTTCAGTGCTATATGTCATGATATGTAATGTTACAAGAACCAATAACGCAGGCAGTAAACTAACATGTCATTCCAGATCCACTTCAAAGGTTCAATCAAAGACGGGTCGAGAACATGAAGGATTAAAAGAAGGCAACAACATTTCATCCAGATTCATTCTTTCTCCTTTTAATTGCCTGAGGAAAATGAACCAATGGAAATCAACATAATTTAACTCAGCAATCCAAGTTTTCAAACAAACTCCACTAATATCAGAAATACATTAAAACAGTAACTCATACAAATTAATTTGACACCACACAGAACCGCATTTATTTCAATCGATTACACAGATCAATAAGGATATTAAAAAAGAAACGGAACAGAAACTAGCCTCTGCCTGATCATGTCATACAAATAATGATTTCTATTATTGTAAAACATCGTCCTCACATATACATCGGAGCTTTCGCTCTTGCCAATATCACAAAAACTGATCACTGTTTTTTTTATTACACATCTCACTACTAAATCTGACCGTAGCGCTTCACACCAAACTTCACACTCACACCATCGCTCCTCTCGCTCTCCTCAAAACCACACACAAATTCTAATCAATCTAAGAGAATCCCCCCAGCTCATTACAATTTTCCTCTATTTATTATCCACTCGAATAATTCTCCTAAATTATCTAACAGAGTTTCCTATTTTTTTTCAAGAAAGAACATAATTCTTCTATTCTGTTTCTTTTCAAGCACACCTAGATTATCAGCTCTATCTCAAAATCCAAAATAAGGTAATCTCCTATTTATTACAATAACAAATTATTTGAGGAATCCAACCTCCTCAGTAAATTGATTTTTTTTTTTTGACCAACAGTAAATAAATTTCACTGGATTTAACCACAACATGTGGACAAATCTCCACATTGCTGGATGGGTCTAGATGCTCCTGCATCAGACTCCCAAAGTTTAAATTAGCCATGATCTCCCGATCATGCACTTCATGCCTGTGTCCTCCTGGATCCCATACTTGGTTTGATAGTCTATTCTTGGTTACTGTTGTTGTTGTTTGTCCCTCAAGTCTCTGTTCACTATGTTGTAATGCATCACTATCTGCTGCTATCCTTTTCATATACCTCGCTACTGTTTTGCTCACTCTAATTTGCAATTCTTCATTCCCTTCACCTGTACCATTTCTTCCAACCAATCTTCCTTTCTTCTTCTGTCCTGCATTTGTTTTACGGGAATGTTGTAGTATGAGTTTCCATAACTCATCCAATTCTTTGTCCATTTCACTTCCCATGTGTTGAATCCTATTCTGCTGCAACTGATTTTGTTCTTGAATTAGAACATCATAATCTTTGTGCCAATAATCTTCCATGTACATTTCTGAAATGTACCAATGCCTTTTCCCTTCTGGTTTCTCATTCATGACTTCATCATTCCTTGCTTCAAATTCCACCATACCTTCCATTAATCCGATCTGTTCTTCTTGGTTCAGATCGACTTCACACTGCTCTTTTCCTGTATATAAATCTTCATCAAAATTAATCAACTCAATAAACAAAAATTCTTTACCTGGCTTCCTCATCAAAAGATTCAACTTATATAAATCTGCCATCTCATCTGGAAGTTCTCTCAAAAGTTCTGCACAATCTGCAATATCTGTTTTTTCATCCTCCTTATTCTGCATATGCTTATGAGTAGTCATCCCTTCGTCTGTTAATACAACAGTCTTCAATAACTGTTTGTCTTTCCTCAAGTCAATGTGACCTGCAAACACACAACAACCTTCAGTTTTCAAAATATAATACCTTCCATTTTCTTTTGATGCTTCAAGCACCAATCCTCCATCATAAATCTCTTGGATTTCAGTGGATCCTTCTTGCTGTGACTTCATATCAATATGAATTTGTTCAAGTTTCTTGAATTTGTTCATCAGTTTGCGATTCAACCTCTGTTGCAATACCTTCCACTTCACCCTTTTCTTTAGTCTCCATCTATATCTTCGATCTTTGATTTTCTTCCTTTGTACTGCCAGACCAATTTCTGGTTCTTCATCCTGCTTCCAGCTTCTATACTTCTACAATTTAATGCCTTCCTCAAGTTCATTCTCATGTAGCTGATCATTCTTTCCAAATTTATGGTTACTTCCACATTCATCTTGCTGAGTGAATATTTCTGTCTCCTTCATGCTTCTGAAGACATAACTTCCTTGTTGCTCCTGATCTTTCATCTCTCCTTCACATAATCACTGCTCAATTTCTCTTATTTTAGCATCATATTTATTAATGATGTCTTCCACACCTTTTCCTCCATCAGGTTCTATAAGCTTTGTTTCTCCTTTGGGTTCGTCGAGTAATCTTTCCAAGAATTCTATCTCCTTGTGAAATCTCTCCAGCAGATCATCACAATTTTCCTTCTCAGCTTCATTCTTTTCTTCGCAATCCTCCTGAGTTGACCTTTTTTCCACATTATCATATTGCAAGAATCCTTCATCAATTCCATTAAATAAATTATTTGGTTTACCTTTTTTTAGTCTTACTATGGAATTGTCTTCAGAGTGCTGGTCTATATCAACCTCATCTGATTGTTTCATACCAAACAGGATTTCATCTATGAACTCCTTCTGTTGCAAATGATCAACACCTTCTTCCTCTGAAAAGGATTCTTCATCATACTTCACCTCAAGAGCTTCATTCTTGGTTGTGACAATTTCAATCAACTGTCCATCATCCTCTGCATATCCCGCAAACATACACAAACTGTAAGAATCAAAATCACAAGGCTGCATTGCCTCATCTGTTTCCTTTGTCAGCATATCTTCGAATTGTCCTGAACTCTGCCAATAGTCCATGAGATCTTCAGCTGATCTCTCATTATCCTCTTCTCCTAACATCTCACCCTGTTCTGGTCTGCAAATGGAAACTTCCATTTCTACTTCTGCTTCTTTGAATTTCTCTGATTCCTCTTGAGAACTCAATATCTGCTCAATCTTTCTTAATTCTTCTACTATCTCTGATTTCACTTGCTGATTTCTCCTTTCTCATAGCCTTGGCCACTTTACTCTTTTCCTCATGGTCCAACCACTTTTCTGCAGCATCTTCATCAATATTCCAATCTGGAAATCTATCTCAGCTTTCTCTCGGTCAAACTCTTCTTGACTCATCCTCACGTATTTTGCCTTGGCATCTTCCCTTCTGCTGTGGCTTCTTTGTGAACTTCTGCTATGACTATCTGTAGTCATTTTCTGCTCCTCTCTTTCCATGAGCTCATCGCACCTCTGCAACAGTAAGTTCTCATTACTGCAAACTTACCTCACTAAGCTCTCCTCACTCAGTCTTTTGGTAAGCACGATCCCCTATCTTGAATCTTCTCTTGAGCAACACCCTTGCTCCCTCTAGGCTTCTGCAATCTCTCACTCTCTCTTTCGAAGATAGTTCAATTGTCCTCTCTATCCAATCTCTGGTTGGATTTTTCAGGTTGACTGCCACTTCTAAGGACTTTCTCTATTCTGCTTTTAAGAACTTATCTGGTTCTTTTCTCACAACTTCTCTTGGTCTATAATGCTGCAGTCTTCACTCTTTCAATAGAGCCAAGCTCTGATACCAAAAATTGATGCAGGGAGGCCCTGCAAACCCAGAATCTTCAATGACACACTCACACAGTTAGAATGCATCTGGAAAAAAAAATTGTCCAAATAAAATCTCAAGTCCGACAATTGCATACCCATCATTTCTTCTTAATATATGGCCAAACCCATAAACCATATAATCATTCTCAACACATTCCAACCCAGCTTCCAATGGTATTAGGAACCCAATAATACTCCCACTATATGATTATTCCATTAACATTTGGACTCAAGCTTTACATAAGCTTTCACTGCCGCATTTCCCATTTAATATCACAACCTGAAATGGTTTCGCCCAATTAAGAAATTTCCAGCGCTTATAATTATTATATCACTGCAAATTCATCACTAGATAACACTCTAATTCAGGCTACTTACATACACTTCAATTACCTTCAGGAATTGACACAGATTCCAAACTGGACCAACCTTTTCATCTATGTATCGAAACAGAAACTTTTTGAATCGAATTTCTCTTTCTTAAAAAAACTTTTGATCATTCCGATCCCGATCAATTCAAAAGTGGACATTAAACGACTTTATACCATAGATATATATGTATATTTGCACACCCAGATTTGGTTGATCGGATCGATTCACAATTAGCTGAATTTTAATAACCACAGGAATTTGGTGTTTCCCAAGATTCGATTAGATATCAATCGCTATTTTTACGGTACTCCAACCTCGACAAACATTGATATATATCAATTGTGATCCCAATTACTGTGATTAACATCACCACCAACTATCGGCAGTTTCCAGAACTCCGATGCGAAATTATTGGAACATAGGAATCAGAGGTCACCGATCCAAATGCGATCCACTAACCATGGTCCTGATCCGATTGATCGGAAATCGCCAATCGCCCACTTCAATACAATCTTCACTTTTACACTATCTAAAATTCCAATCCGATTATACAAGGCTGAATCAACTCTCGGACCCGATCTAATTTCAATTCAATTTATAATAATTCACCTCCAGTTCAGTGCTATATGTCATGATATGTAATGTTACAAGAACCAATAACGCAGCCAGTAAACCAACATGTCATTCCAGATCCACTTCAAAGGTTCAATCAAAGACGGGTCGAGAACAGGAAGGATTAAAAGAAGGAAACAACATTTCATCCAGATTCATTCTTTCTCCTTTTAATTGCCTCAGGAAAATGAACCAATGGAAATCAACATAATTTAACTCAGCAATCCAAGTTTTCAAACAAACTCCACTAATATCTGAAATACATTAAAACAGTAACTCATACAAATTAATTTGACACCACACAGAACCGCATTTATTTCAATCCATTACGCAGATCAATAAGGATATTCAAAAAGAAACGGAACAGAGCCTAGCCTCTGCCTGATCATGTCATACAAATAATGGTCTCTATTATTGTAAAACACCGTCCTCACATATACATCGGAGCTTTCGCTCTTGCCAATATCACAAAAACTGATCACTGTTTTTTTTATTGCACATCTCACTACTAAATCTGACCGTAGCGCTTCACACCAAACTTCACACTCACACCATCGCTCCTCTCGCTCTCCTCAAAACCACACACAAATTCTAATCAATCTAAGAGAATCCCCCCAGCTCATTACAATTTTCCTCTATTTATTATCCACTCAAATAATTCTCCTAAATTATCTAACAGAGTTTCCTATTTTTTTTCAAGAAAGAACAGAATTCTTCTATTCCGTTTCTTTTCAAGCACACCTAGGTTATCAGCTCTATCTCAAAATCCAAAATAAGTTAATCTCCTATTTATTACAATAACAAATTAATTGAGGAATCCAACCTCCTCAGTAAATTGATTTTTTTTTTTTTGCCCAACAGTAAATAAATTTCACTGGATTTAACCACAACATGTGGACAAATCTCCACATTGCTGGCTGGGTCTAGATGCTCCTGCATCACCATGCTACAAATAAATGTCTCTCTATACTTGGGTTGAAAGCTGTATGAGAGCACAAAGAAATTGGCCTCAGGTAAGTGCAGGTATGGTTCCTGAACCTGCACCACATTTTTTTGGTTATAATGCACACTCATATTCCTATCCTAACACTGGTCACTCTCAGCATTAACAACATGTGAATCAATATCAATATGGACAACCCTCCTAATCTTGGCAACAAGGATGGAGAGGGCCAAATGATTCACACCATTCACATCATTCTTATCTTGCACCTATGCAATCATACCCTCCTACATATGCACCTTACCCAATGCCTCAACCATCATTACCTTAGCTGAGTCAACCTATGCCACCATTACCTTTACCTCCACCGTTTCGACCTTCTCAGTTGCCTTCTCAGCCTTTACCCAACCCCAATAATAAAGTGGTACAAATGATTCATTAAGAATGACCCTACTTTCTTCGTCCATATTTTAGACTATGTCAATCAGAGTCAATGATCTCCAATTGAGATCATGGAAGGTAGTAACCTTAGAAAATCAAAATCATCCCATGGTGGTTATCGATGAGAAAGGAGAGGAGGAAATTCCTAACCATTCTAGAAATGATGACACCATTCAGCCTATCCCTGTACATTCTAAGCCCTTGTCATCTTCTTCCAACCGACCTCCCTATCTAGAGAGGTTGATTGCGGAGAAGAAAGACCCCATTCCTGAGTCTAGCTTGGCTTCTAAGCTTAGGAGCCTTTTCATAAGGGTACCTTTTCTCCAAGCTATCAAATAGATCCCCATCTGTACAAAAATCATTAGGGAACTTTGTCTCAAGAAGCTAGGAAGGAGAAGATTGGAACCCCAAACCATTTAATTTTTTGGTAGAGCAGCAGAGTTAATGATGGGGTGTATGCACATGGAAAAGTATACTGACCCCAAAAACTCTATTGTCTCTATTTAGATAGGTGATGTACTTGTCTCCAATTTACTTATATACCTAGGGGTAGCCATTAATGTTATGACCAATCAAACCATGGATCAACTTGGATTGGTCCATATTCGTCCTACTCCCAATATGCTTGAACTGGCAGATCGATCTAAAATCAAGTCGGAAGGGGAATTGGATGATGTGGTTCTTTTCCTAGATTCTTGGGAATATCTTTCAAATTTCATTGTGCTTCAGATAAAGAATCGTGTGGGAGGGCATCCCTTGATCTTGGGACGACCATGGCTTGCTACAGCTGATGCTTATATCAGATGTCATTTTGGTGATATGTATATTTCCCATGGAGATTCTAGAAAGAAAGTCGCCTTATATCCACCCACTAGATCTATTCAGGAGTTTTGAGACACTTTATGGTTAGACTACAGTAGTGATGAGGAGAATCAACTTGTTTCCTTGATACATCAAAATGCGGAGTCCTCGCAGGAGGGTGAGATTCAAGACTTCCTCAACAATCTAGACACCATGCCTAATTTCAAGTCGTTAAGTCAGATTTTTAGTCTAGATTCTCAAGAAGGATATGATTCTCTACCTCCATCATCACCATCCCTAGTGACACCCTTGTGTATTCTTGAGCTTGATACTATTCCTTTTGAGATTAGTCGAGGTAAATCCTTGTATATTAGTTCAGACTTGGATCCTTCTCAGCAAGAAAAAATTGTGAATTTGTTGCAAAACCATCTTGATGCCTTTGCATGGGGCTATGAAGATATGAAAGGCATCTCTCCTGAAACTTGTACACACGATATCTATATTTAGGATGGAGCCCAACCTATCTGACAACCCCAAAGGCAAATGAAACCATCTGTAAGAGATGTTGTAAAAGAAGAATTGCAAAA
The DNA here is from genome assembly GCA_000404065.3 of Pinus taeda. Taxonomy (NCBI): domain Eukaryota; kingdom Viridiplantae; phylum Streptophyta; class Pinopsida; order Pinales; family Pinaceae; genus Pinus; species Pinus taeda. The sequence continues at coordinate 83,123 of APFE031439476.1, forward strand.
AATCTTAGATGCTGATTTTATCTATCCCATTTTTGACAGCCAGTGGGTCTCTCCATTAGTATTAGTCCCAAAGAAAGATGGGAGATAGCACATTTATATTGACTACAAAGAATTGAATAAATCCACTCTCAAGGATTACTTCCCCATTCCTTTCATCGATCAGGTACTCGATACCCTTGCTGGTAAGAAGTACTTTTCTTTTCTAAACGACTTTAGCGGATATAAGCAGATACAGATAACACCTGAGGATCAAGACAAAGCCACTTTTACATGTTCTTGGGGTACATTTGCATGTCAAGTGCTTCCCTTTGGGCTATGTAATGCCTTGGCTACCTTTCAAAGGGCAGTCTTGGCTATTTTTGCTAACCTTGAAGGCATAGAAATTTATATGGATGATTTCTTTGTGTTTGGTGATTCATTTCAGGAAGCCCTCAAGAATATAGAAAAAGTGCTTCTTCATTGCCAAGAAGCTCATCTCACCTTGAGTGACAAGAAATATAGATTAATGTGCAAGGCAGGAGTGGTTCTTGGCCATCTTAGTTCCAACAAAGGTATCCAGGTTGACCCTGCAAGAATAGAAGTCATTTTGCGTCTTCCTATACCCAAAACTCAAAGGGACATGAGAGGTTTTCTATGACATGTGGGCTACTATAGGAGATTCATTGAGAATTTCTCAAGGATAGCTACCCCCCTTTTCTGAATTTTGGCTAAAGATAGTGAGTTTCCTTGGTCCACAGCTTGCCAATAGTCCTTTGAGACATTGAAGGAAAAATTAGTTCAAGTGCCAGTGTCGAGAGGACCAAACTGGTCCTTGCCATTTCATATTTCCTTTGATGCCTTAGATATTGATATAGGCGCAACTTTAGGAAAAGAAGAAGACAAACAACCTTATGCTATTTATTTCATTAGTAAAAACTTGTCACCCGCTGAACTCAATTATACGGTTACTGAGAAAGAGTTTTTAGTTGTAATTTTTATATTAATAAATTCAGACATTATACTATAGGATATGAAGTTTTTGTACATACTTACCATTCCCATATAAGATATTTGATGAATAAACCATTAACTAGCGTTTGAGTGACTAGGTGGTTGCTATTATTACAGGAATTTAATATTACTATTTTTGATAGACCAGGAAAGTCAAATGTAATAGAAGATTATCTTTCAAGATTAAATAATCATGGTGAAGCAATTCCTGTTGATGATGATTTTCCTTACGAAAATATTTTTGCTGTGTCAACAAAATCTCTATGGTTTGCTGACATATCTAACTATTCAGTCACTGGAAAATTACCACCTCACTTATCCGCTCGTGAAAAGTAGAATATCATTTAGAAAAGTGTTGCATATTCCTGGATCCAAGGAGACCTTTTTTACACTCGAGCAAATCTCATTATCCGTAGATGTGTAAGAGAGGAAGAGGTGTTTGATATTTTAAAATCTGCTTATGATGAACCTTGTGGGGGTCACTTTGCCGATAAGCGGATTGCATACAAAGTGTTACAGGCTGGCTATTTGTGGCCTTCCTTGTTCAAGGATACCAAACAATATTTCAAGCGGTGTGATAGCTATAAGTGAATTGGCCAGTCTAGTCAAACCAATGAAATGACTTTATGTCCTTAGGTTATGATTGAGCCTTTTTAAAAATGGACCATTAATTTTGTACGACCAATAAATCCTGCATCATCAAATAAAAAACACATTTTGGTTTGTAGATATTTTGTTACAAAATGGGTAGAAGCTAAATCTATTTCTTTTGCTACTGAAAGAGTTGTTGTTGATTTTCTTTTTACTAAAATTTTTACTAGATTTGGTGTGCCTAGAGAAATTATTTCTGACAGTGCATCGCAATTTATTTCTAATCTGGTATAGGGTGTGATGGAGCAATATAAAATACGGCATAGGACATCTACACAGTATCACTCACAAGCAAATGGTCAAGTGGAGTCCACGAATAAGGTGATTGAGTCCATCCTCACAAAGAGGTAAACAAGCATAGAAAGGATTGGGCTGAAAAATTATTGGAAGCATTATGGGCCTATCGAACCATTGGAGAAACAACACAGGACACACACCATATGAGTTGGTGCATGGGAAACAAGTCCTCTTGCTGATAGAATTCCAGATCAAGACTTTCAGGACTACAGTCCAATTAGGACTAGATCTCTCGGAAGCATAGCAGTAGTGCCTTGTACAATTAAATGAGTTAGATGAAATCCAAAGGGATGTTTTTCAATAGAACATCTTGGTTCAACAATAGCGCAAGAAGTGGTATGACAAGTCCATTCAGAAGAAACAGTTTTAAATAGGTGATTGGGTACTCACTTATGATTCAAGATTCAAACATTTTAAAGGAAAATTCCATACACACTAGATGGGACCCTATTAGGTTGTTAATGTGTTCGAAAATGGAGCGATAGAAATCAAAACTATTGATGGACGAAATTTTGTGTTCTTGGTAAACGATCATAGATTGAAGGTATATTTTCAGCCCCTTACTAAAGGAGACTTTATGCAACAAGTCCAACAACCATTTGAAAAGGAGTTGGTAGGTGGTAACACCAACCCATTTAAGAATTGATTCCTTCTTGTCCTTACTAAAAATAGAAATAAAAAAAAAAAAGAGAAAAAAATGACAAAAATAAAAAGTATTAAAAGAAAATAAATTCCGGTAATTATGAAAATCAGTTGACTGACATGATTGCAGAAGGATCAACCTGAAAACCAGCATGCTAGTAGGAAGATCAAAATTTTAATAAAAAGGGAATGTTACTTGATTTTTAGATATGCTAGTTACCACCAAGAAGAAGAAGGTTCATGAAACTGAGCACTTACCCAAGTTTGGGGTAACTAGCATGGACATTTTTATCCAAGTACATGCTTACTTCCTGCTGCAATTATTCTTTTTCCTACACCAATGTAGGTAGATTTCAAGGTAAAACTGTTTTCTTTCTTCTATTTCCCATTTCGAAATTTCCCACTCCTTTATTTTCTAAATTCCCCAATGAATTACGTTCCTCTTTCTCCCGAGAAACTACCCTTACCCGATTTCATAAAATTCCTCTTTTCCCTTGAATCTTTTCCCACATCACATTTGGTTTATCCCTCTCGATGATATTGTTTTTGAAATCCCTGCTGTAATATTCCTTCCCATTCTAAAATTTTTACCCCTTTCCCACTTTTTTATTCCCTCATAAATTGATTGTCGAATTTAATGTAGTCAATCTAGAAGGCATGTTTGAGAAACACCAAAGGACGACGAATACTTTTTTCTTGTATAATGAGGCAATTGTTTTTTAAGTCCAGCTACAGAAGTATGTCCTATCCGATTCTCTATTTGGTAAAAGTCTCTGGTGCAAGCACAGTGCAGTGCAAACATAGTAGTACAAGCAGGTTTAATGTAGGTACACAGTTGACTATGAAAGCAATCTACACAGTCCTGGAGTGGTTTATCAAGGATATTTATGGGCTTGTACTTTCCCGTATATGTGTTGATTTGTTGTTAGGTCCATATAATACTAGTGATACCCCCATTGCTATTGTCATTGTATCCCTTATTGTTATTATTGTGCCCCTATTGTCCCCATATTATTATTAGTGTACCCCATAGAAACCCACTATTGTTATTGTTGTTCCCTTATGTTATTACTGTTAAGTTGGCTTGATTATATTGTGACCCCTTAGACTCCTATATATAGAATGGAGGTTTAATCATTTGTATCATTCAAGAATTGTTCTTTTGTGTAATTTAGAGGAGGTTGCCCCCTCAAAGAGTTTGAATTCTAAGGCGTTGATCTATCTTTTCTATCTTTTTGTGAGCTGGGTTCCTAACATTTGGTATTAGAGCTTTGGATTCTAAGGTTTTGCTACTTCAAATAGGTCATCATGGCATTTTCTCTATAATTTTTTTAGCAATGTTTCAGAAGCTAAAAAAAATCCCATTTGATCCAAAATCATTCTAAACTTTGGGTTCGAGTTTCAGAGCTTGTCTCACTATATTTTCAAAGATATGATCTGAGGAAGTTGGGGTTTTTGCAGACTCTCGAATTGTTGATATGGACAGAGAATAATAAATGAATAAGAAACAAGACTGAAAGACACGCCAAGAAATAAATGAACTGATTGAATGGATGAACTGATGATTCTCCGCACTGCTTATCGATTCATGTGTTATTACATTGTATTTATATCCTATCTATAAAACTGAATAGAACCACCTAACTGCTACATAATTGAAGAACCGCCTAACTGTTACATAACTGAAGAACCGCCTAACTATCGTTACGTAACTAAATAACTAACTTGTTGTCAAAAAACTAACAAACTCCACCTTGACAACAATTTCCTAATTTCTTGCCCATGCCCATTCATCATCTTTTCTGCAAGCCAAGAGAAGCTAAGCACCACTGCAACTTCTCTACTGTTACTGGCTTTGTGAATATGTCTGCACAATTCTCTCGTGT